>JAENPR010002290.1:0-63956 GCA_018135685.1 Themeda triandra | reverse complement strand
TTGAACGAATGTAGCATTCTTGGTGTTTAAGTCCACTATATTTCAAATAGTGCATGTTGGTTTGTACCCAATATTTTGTGGACCATATAGGATCTTGGTTGTGAGCTGATCTAATTTGTTACTGCAATTGACAGCATGCTTTCTCAGAAGCTGAACATGAGTTATGATGAGGCAGAGTTGTGGATCATGAACTTGGTTAGGAGCTCAAAACTGGATGCCAGGATCGATTCAGTGTCAGGAACTCTTATCATGACCACCAATCAAGTCAATGTGTAAGTTTCTTTGTCGGTGCATGCAGCATGTTGGTTGATTCATAACTTTTTTGCTTTGCATTTGTTACCTGGACAAAGCAATTTTGTTGAATAATAATCATTTGCTGTAGTGGCAATATAATTCTCTTTATTGTACCACATATTTATGTGGGAATACATCTTTATGCAGCCATGAGCAGATTATCGAGAGCTTGAAGGGCCTTAACATGCGGACCTACATGCTCGCAAAGAACATTGTGGAGCCAGCTCAAGCAGCTCAGCAGGCAACTCGGTGAGGATAGCAGGAGTCCACAGTTTTGAGGCGCCAAGAACTAGTTTAGAGGCAGAAGCTGTAGTAAACTTTTGGAGCTCTATTGTGTGGCAGTGAATTTCGTCATCAGGATTTGATATTGGACACCTGGGAGGTGTGGCTTGCCGTTTGATACAGCTTATTATGCTGACATTTTCAATATTTTGTACTCGGAATTTCATAACAGTTGGTCCTTCTCAATGTGCTCTTACTATTACTGTAATGAACAGGATTGCTCTCTAGGCATTTTCATGTGTTTCATTCATCGTTCTTGGGATTGCTGGCTTGCAGCCCTGTAATTATGTTCCTCAACCGAAAACCAGCCCGACACACCACGGACGCAGCCATGCGGAGCTTCTCAGTACACGAGGCCCGGCCCAGGATGCAACTTGACGTCTGGGCCGTCTACTACGGGCAACTTGAGCTTCAGAATGACGTGTACGAACGGGCCAGACTGACTCAACCCAAGTCCCCTTAACCGCCGCTACCCGTTTCTTTCTGGGCCGTCTACATTAGGCTTGAGGCTTGGGTTTCATGCTTGTGGGCTGAATTGATCTAGCGATGGTTTGGGCTGTGTGTAGTTGTGGGCTCGATGCTGGGACATTTTTTTATATAACAAGATGTTTCTGTCCAGTTTTGTTGTTATTGTTTCTTGTTGAATTTAAAGGAATTTCTGCTCTGGGCTAGCTAAACGCCATGCGAGAGAAGCCATATAGACATGTGCTTCCCATTTGCCGTAAGAAAACAAACGCATGATGGTATGTGAAAACTGCCGCCAGATATAAATCATCAAGTCTCAAGCATGGTTTGGAGATGCACTAAGCTAGAAGTTAATTTAATAAGTTGGCTTACAACACCTCATAAATTCATTTGATTTGGAATGAGTGGAGTAGATAATTTTAACGTTAAAGTCCAAGCTGCTATTGCGTCGTCAGTGCAGCCAAGCAAAACACAAGGCCTTGTTTAGTTTTCTAATTTGAACATGCCAAATTTGGCACTTTAGCACTGTAGAGCAGTGCAACATTTCGTTTGTAATTTGGTAAAAATTATCCAAACATTGATTAATTAGGCTCAAAACGAAACTTAATTATCCCAATTACCCATTCCTCCTCTAAAAGATAATTTCAAATAGCACCATTACTTTACATCTAAACTATACATTCTGTCATTACAAAATATAATTTTAATTAATAATTGTGTCATATTATTTTATAATTATCCACATGTGGCATTACGAAATACAATGCAAGAAATATGTTTGCATTCAAACTACCAATATATGCAATTATAAAGTAAAATATAAATTATCACCTTTAATTCATATCTAGACTACATACATCACTATCCTTAAAATAATTGACAATACAAAAATTATCTAAAATCTACATATACATATTAAAAAAATCAAAAAATATTTAATATTCCAAATTACACCCTTCTACAATTGTTAAACTATAAGTACGCATGTGTCCCACCATGTCGAAGATGTAAACATATACACATTAAAATATATATTTATTTTAATACTTATCAAGTGTGTAAAAGTGTTTATAAGATAGGTGTGTTGAAATGTTCCCTTAACAAAGTACGTAACAAAGACACATATAATTAAGTAATATTAATGCATTATATTTATAACAAATATGAAATCAAATTAAAGTTCTTCTAAATAGCTTTATAAGTTTTGGGTAATATATAATGTCTTATCAGTAATGGTAATTTAGTTATAAAACAATGCTACTACAAATAAAATTATATGAAAGTGTTGTCGGTGAAGGTAAAATGACTATAATTGTTTTAATAAAATAAAAGATCATGAATAAAGTATTAAATAAGTACTAGAAATTCAACTTAACATGTGGATAAAATTGAATTGCAATATATACACTAAACTTTGAATTTAAAATATAGATTCATGATGTCACACACAGATATGAAATAATAGCACATATAACATATAATCTCAGGATTCTAATAAATAATTATCATACACTGAGAAAATACAAATCCTGTATTGGAAATAGAGGCCTCCAATGGAGCCTCCATGTTAATCCTTATGAGACCCACCAAAAAAGATAATATCTATAAAATTTCACAAAAACTAGAAGCTTCTAGCCCCAAATTTTGTAGACTATAACCAACATTATTAATAGTAATAATCATATGGTCTATGCTATTTTCTCAATAGATGCCTCGCCACTATGATTGTGTAAATCAATTGTAAGGTAATGACCATGATCTTTATTTAAATTGCCCACCCTTAAATTTGCACCTAAATTACTACTTCTAACATTATTATAGCCACATCAAAGTTATCAATAAATTGCATAGCCAATAAAAGTTTTAAAAGAATCATATAGCATATATATGTTTCTTCGTTACACACATCTATTAATGGCAATATAACAAAATTTGATTAAAGTACATGCAACGTCAAATACTTATGCATACATGAGAGATAAATATACATGTTATTATGTTTCAGCAATCATTGACAAAGATTTCATACACTAAAGATACTAACAATTTTTTTGAATTATTAATAATCATGGCATATAATTCATATAAATTATTACTTAGATAATTTGTAAACATTAACTAAAACATCTTGCGTATCTTTATTAATAGTACAACCATTACTGCATAAATAACATCTTCACACGTGGGTGGATAGTGCACACTACAAGTGGCTACATCTTCCTCTTTTTGAGATTTCTTTGGTACAAATGACATTATAAGGCTTAAATTCCTAGGTCATCCATCAATCTCTAAACTGATCTTAAGCAACATGGTTTAGGTTTGAAGTGACTATTTAGGCTATCATGGTACTAAATGGTGCAGTCTACACCTAAAGTCCTTATGTAACAATCGATCAGGCTAATAATTCATAAACAAAACTTAGATTCAAATATTGTAAAATATTAATGAAAAACATATGTTTTGAGTAATCGATAAGCTTACCACCACTAAAAGGACACTACAAAGTATTTGGTATGCCGATTATTTTAGAAAACAAACAAAGAGAAGAAGTACAACTAAATGCAAGTACTCTTATCATTCAGAGACATTGATAATAACTATTCTTTATATTTTATAAGAATCTAGCCCATGCGACAGCACGGGTTTATGGACTAGTATTATTAAATTTAGATTTGATGATAGATTTACAAGATAGCTGTGAACTTGCAACGGTGTTACATAAATTACAAACTGCATGAAAAAAGCTAGGAGCTAGAGAGCTTATTGACACCAAGCCGTGAAACGAAGAACGTGGCCCAGTTGATCTCAAAAGGCGCAACTGTCTCGGTATTGAAGGTCCGAATCCACCCTTCCAGTTTGGTCATCGACACTGCAGATGACTGGAGGTCGACGTCGAGCACGTACACACGCTGCTCGGGGTCTGAACAGGAGTGTGCGAGCACGGTGCTTCCGTCACCAATACACATGGGGGAGAGCGACGCCCGTCCAGACCCTAGCTCCACGTCGACGTGAACCTCGGCTACATGACTGGTGTCCCAGTGATAATCCCCGTCGTCTCGCTGTCGCTGTTTCATCATGACTAGCCGGTTGTTGCTCTCCATGCAGAGCAGAGCGAACCCTCCCTCCGCGGTCGTCCACAGCCACCAACGCGTGTACCAGCGCGTTGCCCGGAGCATTGCCGCTACCGCGTCGACGGGGAGCGCAGTGACAGAGACCTGCCCCGTGCTGGCGCTCACATCGAGGGTGTAGAAGCGCACCCCCGGCGCGGAGCCATAGACAAGCCAGTGCGCCGTCCCATGAGCAACAGCAGCGGCACCGCCGCGGTATCGGCGGGGCCCCACAAAGCAAAGTCCATCGGGCTCCGGAACCCCCAAGATTGCTTGACCGCAGTCGAGGGCGTCCCAGACACCCGAGGCCGAGGAGAACCTGCATACGTTCAGGGGCCCGACGTGTCCAGTGTGGACGTACTCGTGGCCGAGGAGGAGCACCTGGAACAATGTGCTGTAGCCATAAGCGGGGCAAGCGTCGTGCGGGCCAGCGGCGGCGCCGTGGATGTCGGCGGCTGTGAGGAGGCCGTACCCCTGGATGCCGCCATCGAAGGCCGCGTCGACGTCGAACGCCGGCAGCAGGTCGTGTTTCCCGGTGAGCAGGTTGCACACGCACAGGCGAATCAGGGAGCCGCCGCAGCGACTCTTGTCCATGGAGCAGCGAGGCCTCCAGACGCGCACGAGGAGGAGGCCGTCGTGCACCGCCAGCGGGTGGGCATCGTCGAGGATGCCGGCGTCGTCGCGGACGAAGGATGTGAGGGATCGGAACTGCGGTCCGAGGACCGAGCCCGGCGCCGGAACCAAGGCCGGCGCGATGGTCGGGAATTGTTTGGTGATCTTCCGCGGCCGGTCGCGCTGGACGAAGATGCCAAGGAGCGAGGTGGAGGCCAAGCCGCAGCGGCGCAGGAAGGCTGGGTCAGACACGAGGCCGCGCCACTCCTTACAGACGAGAGAGCAGCGGAAGAGCCACACCGGATCCGGCACCAGCTCCAGGATGTTGCGTATCATATCCGGCACGCACGCCACGGCTACTGGCCCCACGGTGGCGGCCTCCGTTCTCGACATCGTCGTCTAACGCCCAGATCCAAATCGATCTATCACGTTGATTGGGTTACACTTGATTGATGCAAGGAAGAGGGATCCGGCCCTTCGCGTGGCGTGTATATAGCCTCCGTGACGGGGAAGGCATGCCCACACAAGCCGTGGCCACCAAGGTTTAGAGTACCGCTAAAAACAAATTCAGTCCTTCACAATCTCCCATCTCCCACACAAATAAAAAGAACAAAACATGGACAACTTTTGGTGTGGTAAATTTTTTCGTCTGCCTGCCGCTGGCCGTGCAAAACAAATACCCTCTCCCACCTATCGTACCTTGCATGCGAAAAAGAAAGGAGGAAAAGGAAACCTGCAATCAGGGCAGGCTGGTCCTCGGAAAAAAAAAAAATTGCCCGGCCTCCTCAAATCACGGCAACAAAAGAAAATTGGGGTCGTCGGGTTCCACCGTGCGTTACCACGGCCACGAGGAGAAACAGATAGGCGCCAACAGGTGGGTCCGTTTGCAAGAAATAGGAAAGATGATCCTGCAATATAGGAAAGATTATACGTTGAATGCGGATCCTGCTCCCTTCCTCTTGCGATCCGTGACTGCCTCGGTCTCCTCCGTGACCGCAGGAGGGCACGACGCGGGCAGGAGGAAGCCGGGCAGGGCTGGGGTAGCTGGTGGCGGCAGGACGTCGTGTCCCAGGCTCCCAGCATGACGACCTCGATCATGCGAAGGACGTCCGTTCAAGATCGTCCAGGTTTTCCTCTAAGGCTCTAACTATCCCTTTGAATTTTATCGGCTGCACTCTGGCAGCCACAGCGACAGGCAGGAACCAAGCCGATGACGGCCACCTCGATCATGCACAAGCTTTGCAGGTTCTTGAGGTTGTTCAGGTTAAGAGTTTCTGAAAGCTTCTGCTACATGATTGCCTACACCAATCTGATCAAACGCCTGTAACCATTCTGCTCTTGGTCCTATCGATGCCACTGCCCAGCAAGTTATCCACAGATGGCATCTTGACCTCTCCTCCATAAAGGTAACCTCAGAACCTTGTAAAGTTTCTTCCTATTGCTCGCATTGATTACCTAACTTGACTGAGAGATGAATTGTTGAGTTAGGTACCAGATATTTTGCTACAGCTAGCCTACAGTATGAAATATTATCAATCCATCCATTGGTCTGCTTCTCTGTTCTAACACATGGTGATTGTGCTGCTAGCCAAATCTCAGTCACCTTTATGTGCTCATCAGCATGGGCCTTAGTCACTCTAATTATTTAATTTTGCATACAGATGGAACAAGAAACTATGCTACTTCATGAACAACAAATAGCTCAAATTTAGAAACACATTATTTATTAGGTGCATCATCGGAGTGTGATTGCCACAAAAATAAAATAAAATAATACAGTCCTATTTCAAATTGAAAGTTGGCTACAATATAAGGAAATAATTTGAAAGATGTGCTGTAGATGCTATCTAGAGTAGTTCAGTAGCAGATGTAGGCATCGTTTTTCAGAGTTTAGAGTATTTTCGCTTCAGTGCAATTCGTTCATGGAAGTAACTTAGATATATTAGGAAAGCTTGTGCATGACCACAGAAAGCTTCAGTGTTATTCGTTTTTTTAATATAATTTGACTTCATTTGGTCTATAGAGTTGGGTTTATTTGATGAGACTCGATCTCACGATATAAGATTATTGGTAAGGTACTTGACATCCAGAGTCTTTTTTTCTTAATCAAACTGCTAGGTGCTATGATGGTTTATACTGCCTGATTTGAGTGCATTTGTAATCTGATAAGTCATAACATTGTCGGGGTTTAAATATCTATTTCTTGATGTGATTCACTTGTTGCATACAGCAATAGCCAGTGTCATCTTCTTCAGGGAGTTTTCAGTTCTTCTCCAGGTAAAATTTCTAGCAGTGACATTAATTATCAAATTTATGATGTTCATAATTTAATTTTGCCTGACTCTTTCCACCTTGTAGAATGGCTGGTTCCCAAAAATCTTCATCCGTTTGATCCAGCAATGTTCTGTCTCTGTATTCCTATTGAAACTGCTGCCCACTTTTTACTTTTTATATCTGTACTTCTGTAGTATATGACTAAGAAACTGATTTTTACTTAGAACATGTAGTTAACTGAAAGTTGTAAGAAAAAGGACACTCCGTACCAAACCAATTGACTGAAACATTCAGTTAACTGAAACTTGTATCATGTGACGCTTAATCAGACAAAAGTGCAGGAACTCTGCTGCAGCAAACTGGAAGAGTTGTATTAACAAATGACTGTAGACACTCTACTGCCGTTTACTTAAACACTATACTGTAGGAAGTCCGACAACACATAAGAGTGAAAAACAGACTGAAAAAGAAACTGAATAGAAGCCAAACTAATAGACTACAATAAGTACTATTGCTTTTCCGACGACATACTGGAGTAGAATGAATAACCATACCTGAAGCGGTGGTGTGTGTTCGGCTCAGTAAACTGCACTCAATTTGTGGATGCAATTTAATTTTTTTCTTTATCTAGAAACTTTGTATGCAACAGTCATATGGTATTCTTATCATTTGTGAATCAGTTGTCTTGTTGTCAAAATACAAGACCATTCCATTCTGATATCACTATTTTTGTAATCTACTATAGGAACCAGAGTTTTCCTCTAACAGGTCTAAGCATCAAATAAGTTGTGAAGCTTTCGGATTGGTTGTTCATCTGTCCCAGGTAATAATATACAGGATTTGTTTGAGACTACCTTGTAGAATCTGTCTGACCCATATGCATTGGGACTACCTTTTAGAATCTGCCTGGTCCATATGCATTGGGGAAGGTTGCATTTAATTTTTAGTACTTGAAACGTGTTCAACACATGGGCACGATACTATATTGGCAGCAACAGTTCTCAAATTATGTGATTACCTTGGACCAATGATTATCTGCAATATAGTTTCATTGTACTATTCAGACTCCATATTTATATTTGTTCACATCAAAATTTTAGTTTTTTTTAGATAAAGGAGGTTCATCTTTTGGAGCTTGATTGGGATTGCACTTCTGATTTTCTTGCTTTCGTGGCCATGGAGTCTCCAACGATTTAGGAGAAAGCGGCAGTGATAGATTGCAAGAACATCTTATCTCAGATTATTTCAGTTTGTCTCTTTTCTTTTTTCATTTTTATATATAAGTTGTATATATCTATCTATTGAAGTACTCACATGGATGGCTTAGAAATAAATGCTTGAGATGTGCTAGACAACAGGTACCCAAAGAATGTTACCAGTGATCAAACCGAGTTGGTGAGCCTGCGACACGGTGCTCTCTGACTGCTAATTTCAAAAACTGTGCCTTTTGAATTAAATGTCACTTTAAAGATGATATTCAATTTCACAGTATTATTATCTTATCGTGCGATCCACATGTCTTTAGTATAATTTTTTTTGTCCCGTAGCAACGCACGGGCACACTACCTAGTAAATACTTAATTTTGGAAATTCCGGAAATATTCGGTAAAGCTGCTGCTGAGGCAGATCCCTGTCGTCATGGAGAGGGAGAAGACTGCCGCCTGCACGAATAGCAATTTATCTTGATATTCAAGGTGCACTTTGTACTTTACTTTTTATTCCTCCTTCATGTCCGCTGCAACGCGCGGGGAATACTGCTAGTATACGAGATAGTTGTGAACGTGCAATGTGGTTACAGAAATTGCAAACTGCATGAAAATTAAGCTAGGATCTAGAGAGCTTATTGAGACCAAGCCGTGAAACGAAGAACATGGCCCAGTTGATCTCAAAAGGTGCAACAGTCTCGGTATTGAAGCTCCGAATCCACCCTTCCGCTTTGGTCACCGACACTGCAGAAGACTGGGGGTCGACGTCGAGCACGTACACACGCTGCTCGGGGTCTGAATGGGAGCGTGCGAGCACGGTGATTCCGTCACCAATACACATGGGGGAGAGTGACGCCCGTCCAGACCCTAGCTCCACGTCGACGTGAACCTCGGCTACATGACTGGAGTCCCAGTGATAATCCCCGTTGTCTCGCTGTTGCTGTTTCATCATAACTAGCCGGTTGTTGCTCTCCATGCAGAGCAGAGCGAACCCTCCCTCGGCAGTCGTCCACAGCCACCAAGGCTTGGACAAGCGCGCTGCCCGGAGCATTGCCGCTATCGCGTCAATGGGGAGCGCGGTCACAGAGACCTGACCCGTGCTGGCGCCTACATCAAGGGTGTAGAAGCGCGCCCCCCCACGCATAGAAAAGCCAGTGCGCCGTCCCACGAGCAACAGCAGCGACACCGCCGTGGTATGGATTGGGCCCCGCAAAGCAAAGTCCATCGAGACCCGGAACCCCCAAGATTGCTTGACTGCAGTCGAGGGCGTCCCAGTCGCCCGAGGCCGAGGAGAATCTGCAGACGTGCAGCAGCTCGGAGTTGACGCGGCCGAGGAGGAGCACCTGGAACAAGGTGCTGTACCCATCCGCGGGGCAGCTGCCGTCGTGCGGGCAAGCGGCGGCGTGGATGTCGGCTGCTGTGAGGAGGCCGTACCCCTTGACGCCGTAGGCATTGAAGGCCGCGTCGACGTCGAACGCCGGCAGGAGGTCGTGTTTCCCGGTGAGCACGTTGCACACGCACAGGCGTACCATGGTGCTGCTGGCGCTGTTCTTGTCCGTGGAGGAGCAGCGCACGAGGAGGAGGCCATCTCGCGCTGCCAGCGGGTGGGCTTCGTCGAGGACGCCGTCGTCGTCGCGGATGAAGGACGTGAGCAACCGAAGTTGCGGTCCGAGGACCGACCCCAGCGCTGGGAGCAAGGCCGGCGCGATGGTCAGGAATTGCTTGGTGATCTCCCGCAGCCGGTCGCGCTGGACGAAGATGCCGAGGAGCGAGGTGGAGGCCATGCCGCGGGTGCGCAGGAAGGCCGGGTCGCCAACGATGCCGCGCCACTCCTTGCAGACGAGGGAGCAGCGGAAGAGCGACACCGGATCCGACACCCGCTCCAGGATACTGGATATCATATCGTCGGGCACGCACGCCACGGCGGCAGCTTGCGTTCCCGACATCGTCGTCTCGCTCACCATCAGATCCGGATCAATCTATCACGATTGAAAAATTGGAAGGTGGAACTACGATTGATTAGTTTGATGCAAGGAAGACAGCCCCAGCCCTTGGCGTGGCTTATATATGTGCCGAGTGCGACAACTCGAGATGGCAACGGAAACTGATCGATCTTGATGAAAGCTGAACTAGGTAATGGTATTGTTGTAAAATATATGGACTTCATTGTAGAAGGAAAAAAAAAGAGTTCTAATCCTGGTCCATTTGTGGACTCATAACATAGGCTTTGATAGCAATATACATACATGGGAGCTCTGTGGTATACAATAATAACTTAAATAATAATCTCCATATCTTGTGTATATGTATTCTTCTATTTTCATCTACTATATTGATCAAAATGGTTGTAATCGCTGACAACGTGTTTTACAACACGTTATAAACAAGGAAGGCCCTAATTTGACATCGTCATTCCAACCACCATCAATTTTCGATATCGGCTATGACGTCGACATTATTGACGTAGGTAATAGAATTGATCTGCTTTCACTACCTGCTACCGATTTGGAGTTTAGTGGCATAGAGTGTCCTCTTCAAGCAAATTAATAGATCTATTTCGACGCTAAACGGCCTACGATATATATCTACTATAACTGTCCTATGCCACAGGTGGAGTAGATCAGTTTGGCATTGTTGTGGCAAGTCACTTGATTAGAGAAGGGGATTGTTTCATTCTTAGTAACAATGTTGTGGCAAGTCACTTGATTAGAGTTTCTCTGGCTTGTTGCAAATAATGCTATACTGACCAGAGATAATCTTCTCAAGAGAAGATGGTCTGGGGATCCATCTTGTCAGTTCTGTAACCATGAGGAATCTGCAGATCATCTGCTCTTTTCATGCTCTATGGCTAAGTGTGTTTGGGGGGTGATTGCCACCGCCTTAAGTGCTCAAGATATACCCCTTGAAATAAATAGCTCGCTAAGACTGCCGATATAGCCCGCTATAGCTTTTTGAGGCATGGTGCCGCTATTTGCGTTCATATACAATTTAGCCGCTATAGCCCGCTATAGCCCAATATAGCTCCGCTAATAGCTTTTATAGAGACAAATCGCTAAATATCTTAGCCCGCTATTTAAAACATGGGATATACCCAATAACTTCCACCAAAGCACTGCTTGGTGTGATAAATGGTTACAGGGCTATAAGCAGTTCCACATGCTAGGTGTTGGGGCTGTCTGCTGGTCCATATGGAAAACTCGAAACAACATCTGTTTTGAAGGCAAAAAAGTGTCTAATCCCCTTACTATCATTAGTCACGCTTGTGCCTTGATGAAAAACTGGGCAGGGTTGCTGAAAGAAGAGGACAAGGTGATGATGATCAACGGCGTGGAGACCATGTACAAACTTGTTGTTCAACTCCTTCAAGTGAAGCCTCAGGTGAAGACGATGCTACTGACGGCCCCCCTGCTAACGATGAAGATGAAGAGGACCCCAAGCTGCAGGAAGATGGAGATCAGGAGTGAAAAAGGACGTCGTCATTAGTCGCTGAGGACTTCTGTTTTCATACTATCATGTGCTTGCCCTACGTGGCATTTGTTATCGTTTGGAGGTGTAGTTTTGTTAGTTGGCTCTGTTGAAACGGTCATGATCTGGACCGTTCTTCTTTGGTTTCTTTTCTGAACTGTCCCGAAAATGCTTGTATTTCCGTTAATTGCATTAATGGAAATGGGGAAGCCCCTAGTTTGAAAAAAAGTCACTTGATTAGAGAGGAGGGATTGTTTCATTCTTAGTAACAAACTAGTTGTCACATGGGAATCAATATTTGAGCAACAAACTAACTGTCTCATTCTTACTAACAATTGTTTCTTTTTTAACGCAATGGGAGGAGCTCTGCTCTCAATTAAGAAGAAATAGAATTGACTCAGTTTATAAATAAATCATGCCTAAAAATCTCACATCACACAATTTATTAAATGATGAAAAGTGACCAAAACCTAAACAGAACAAAGGACTACCCCCTGAGCTACCCACCTACAAGCAAACGACCGACCGAATCCACCGCACGTCATCGTTACTAAGCTTACACAAAAGCGATAAGCAGCTGCGAATTCTCAACGAGCCTCAATCGAATCCCTAACACACAACCGCCTACTCAAAACAAGCCTCTGGCTTCTAAAGAAAGTGAACACACAACGTGTCATCTTTGCCAAGCTTTGTTGCACACCCCACAATGAAAGGAATTGTACTTCGCAACAAATAATCCACCCTATGAGAGCAAAAGACGTGCCACAGGCCCACAAGCAAGTAGGAAACCCCAGATGAAAGAGCCCAGCCTCATCGAAACACGGGGCTTATAGACAAGCAATAAACTTCCAACAACAGTACGTGCTTGATCTTCTAAGGTGACGCCTTCAGGAAGAATACGGCATTGAGTGCCACTGTCACACGCCTAGCTAGAGGACAGGAGGAGTTTCCTCAGACGGAAACATAGGTGTGCGTCCAATAAATTTCTGAAGGACTCTAATAGACACACACAGTCACAACAGGACACACACAAGAACCTCAGCAAGAAACCAAAAAACACTGAGACAAGAGACAAAAACGACCCATCTTCGGATCAAGGGAGGCCTGTCGCGGGAGGACTGACGCCGTCGCGGATCGTCATCGAGTGGCGTGCCTGCTCCCTTCTCGCCGGCACATGAGATCACAGCGACACGGGAGTTTGTTTTGATCCCGTTTCTTCACCGTATCGTTTCATTTTTTTGGCGCAATTTTTTCTCCTTTGTGTGTGCAGGCAATGGAGGATGCAGGCAATGTTTTGATCCTGTTGCGCAGAATTATGGCAAAGGAGTCCTGGTGTCGTGATCAAGACTATGGGAAACGAATGATGGCGAACTCGAATCAGGAGATTATGCTCGGATCTTCTACCTAATTATGTGAAGGATCGAGCAAATTTTGGGACTCCGAATCCGACTCGGAGTATGAAGGCCGGCTGTTTTAGTAGAGGTTAAAAATAGCCGGATTTTGGGCACTTGGATCATGGGACGGCAACAGGGCGGCATCCGAGTGACAAGACTTGTACTGCGTTACTCTCTGGAATCCACGCAGAATCTTCTCCGTCGCAATCTCCGACGGCGGATATCTAGGTTAGGGTTGTTCAAGCTCCACCGGCGCCTGCCTTATATATATACGTACTATATCAACCACGCGAAGTGAATGGGATGTATTCCTCGTGTGAAAGTCGTGGCCGATCAGATCTGGTGGTGAGACGATGTCGGAAACGGAGGCGTGCGTCCCGGATTTGATCTCCAATATCCTGGAGCGAGTGGCGGATCTGGTGTCGCTCTTTCGCTGCTCCCTCGTCTGCAAGGAGTGGCGGGGCATCGTGTCCGACCCAGCCTTCCTCCGCCGTCGCGGCATCTAGCCTGAGGCCGAGGGTGGACAGTCATCGTCCTCCCTTGTCGGCATCTTCGTCCAGCGCAACCGGCCGCTCGGAAGCAACTCGAGTTCGCGGAAGACTTCCAGGCTCTTCCCGACCCGCGCGCCGGCCTTGGTCCCGGCGCTGGCGTCGGTCCTCGGGGCGCAGCTCCGGTTCCTCACGTCTTTCGTCCGCGACGACGCCGGCGACGGCGTCCTCGAAGACGCCACCCCGCTGGCGGCGCGCGACGGTCTCCTCCTCGTGCGCATCAGGCGGCCTCGCTCCACTGACAAGATCAACAGCAGCGTCCTCCTCCTGCACCTGTGCGTGTGCAACCTGCTAACCGGAAAACGCGACCTCCTGCCGGCGCTAGACGTCCACGCGGCCTTCAATGCCGACGGCGTCCGGGGGTACGCCCTCCTCACAGCCGCCGACCTCGGCGCCGATGCCGCCCACCCTGGCATTGCTAATGGCTACAGCACGTTGTTCCATGTGGTCCTTGTTGGCCGCTGCCAAGCCGAGCAGCTGCGAGTCCCGAGGTTCTCGTCGGCTTCGGGTGACTGGAACGCCCTTGACTGCAGGCAACCAGAGCCCCATGGATTTTGGGGACCCTACAATCGCGTTGCCGCGGTAGCTCGTGGGACGGCACACTGGTTCTTCGGTGGCACGTTCTACACCCTTGATGTGAGCGGCAGCACGGAGCGGGTCTCCATGACGGCGCTCCCGGTCGACGTGGTAGCCGCGATCGCCAGGGCGGCGGGCCCTTACAAGCCATGGTTGCTGTACACAACCACCGAGGGAAAGCTCTCTCTGCTCTCTGTGGAGGGCAACAACCAGCTGGTGATGATGAAACAGCGAGACGACGACGACGGGGATCATCATCAATGGGACTCCTGTCTAGCCGAGGTTGACCTCGACGTTGAGCTAGGGTTTGGGCACGAGTCGCTCTCCCCGGCGTGCGTTGGGGAGAGGAGCGGCACCGCGCTCGCGCTCTACAGTTCAGACCCCGAGCGTGCGTACTTGCTTGACCTCGCGTCTGGGTCGGCGACCAAACTGGAAGGGTGGATCTGTTCCTTCAATTATATGACAGCCGTGCCTTTTGAGATCAACTGGGAGATGTTCTTCGTCTCACGGCTTGGTGTCCAGCTCATCTAGCTCCTAGCTTAATTTTCATGCAGTTTGCAATTTTCGTAACCTGCAAAGTCATGTTTTGCATGCCAATGACGTTAATAGGCTACAACTGCACATTATATTTCTGGGTTCGTGCATGGAGCTGTGGCACCTGTTGGTCCTCTGCAAATTTAGAAAATGCTGCTCATTCTCTAGCTTAGTATCAATTGCGTTCTAAATGAAACTATCAACTTGAGTCATAGCACTAGGCTTAATGCCTTTTTTATCGTTGGGTTAGTGCTGGAACTGCGATCCTGCATTGTGGTTTTTATCACGTAGCTAGACAAATTTTCAAAATGTGTACACTGGAAATATATATAGTAGGAAGAGTGGAAATATATATCAAGGATTTGTGCCACAAGTATGTTAAAGTGTGATACCTGAGCTTCCATGCTATTAAAAGACAATTTCATTGAACAACTGTGTAATATATGCTCAACTAGGTAATGGTATTGTTGTAAAATATATGGACTTCATTGTAGAAGGAAAAAAAAAAAGAGTTCTAATCCTGGTCCATTTGTGGACTCATAACATAGGCTTTGATAGCAATATACATACATGGGAGCTCTGTGGTTTACAATAATAATAACTTAAATAATAATCTCCATATCTTGTGTATATGTATTGTTCTATTTTCATCTACGATCAAAATGGTTGTAATCGCTGACAACGTGTTTTACAACACGTTATCAACAACGAAGGCCCTAATCTGACATTGCCATTCCAACCACCACTATGACGTCGACATTATTGACATAGGTAAAAGAATGGATCTGCTTTTGCTACCTACTACCAATTTGGAGTTTAGTGGCATAGAGTGTCCTCTTCAAGCAAATTAATAGATCTATTTCGAAGCTAAACGCCCTACAATATATATCTACTACAACTGTCCTAAGCCGCAGGTGGAGTAGATCAATTTGGCATTGTTGTGGCAAGTCACTTGATTAGATAGGAGGAACTGTTTCATTCTTAGTAACAAACAAGCTGTCACATGGGACTCAAGATTTGAGCAACAAACTAAGTGTCTCATTCTTACTAACAATTGTTTCTTTTCTTTTAACGCAATGGGAGGAGTTCTGCTCTCAAGCATCTCCAACAGTTATGCATATTGCTTATACATTCTTGTTTTTTTTTTTTTGCCAAAAATCGCGAAAACACCTCTCCAACAGTTATGCATATTGGCTTTACGTTTTAAGAAACTTGGCAATTTCCAGGGGAGACTTGGCAATTATGCATACCCGTCCGGGACTTGGCAAACGCGTGATCCGCGACTCCCTCGCGCCCGCGTGTATCCATCGCGCCATATATTCCCGTCCCGCCCTACTTCGCGCGCCATATCCTCTCGCGCCATATACCTCCGCGCGCGCGTCTCCTATCATCGACCGGTGGCGGTAAGGGAGACGGCACAAAGGGAATATCACGCGTGCGTGACGGGAAGATCATGGCGCGAAGGGAGACCACGACGCGAAGGGAATATCGCGCGCGCGTGACGGCGCGAAGGGGTACGGAGTGAAAAAAAAGCACACGTGCGTGACGGGAATTCAGCGCTGGGGTCCATAATTTTGGTAAATGCAAAGTCAATTTGCATAACTCTTGGAGATGCCTTTCTTTTCTCCTCCCCCATATGGTTTTCAGACTTGGCAAACTACAACAAATGCAAACTCAAAATTGCATAACTGTTGGAGATGCTCTGAAGAAATATAATTGACTCAGTTTATAAAGAAATCATGTCTAAAAACCTCACAGCACACAATTTGTTAAATGGTGAAAAGTGACCAAAACCTAAACGGAACAAACGACTACCCTCTAAGCTACCCACCTACAAGCAAACAACCGACTGAATCCACCGCACGTCATCGTTACTAAGCTTACACAAAAGCAATAAGCAGCTTCGAATTCTCAACGAGCACCAATCGAATCCCTAGCACACAGCCGTCTACTCAAAACAAGCCTCTGGCTTCTAAAGAAAGGGAACACACAACGTGTCATCTTTTTTTTTTAGATAAAGGATGAAACATCCGGCCTCTACATCCAAAGGATGTACACAGCCTATTATTACAAGGTCTTACAAAGAGATAAAAAAATGAAGCCAACAGTCTTTAGGCTACAAAGCCTTGGAACTAAAGCAGACGGTATAAATGTTTCCACCCTCGGTTCGTTATTTCTAGAGCAATCATCTCCAATTTCTTGCTCATTTCCGAGAGTACGTCTTTGGCCTCCTCATCACGCTGCAGCTGTGCCCAGAAGCGTAGCCAGTAAACTCCCCTGAAAATAACCTGCATAACGGAGTTAGTTTTTAGTTTATAAAAAATAACATCGTTCCGGCATCTCCAGATGGCCCAGCATAATGCAGCCACTCCAACCCAGATCAAATTTTTGGCTTTCTTCTGTTGATTACTAAGCCAAGTACCAAACATATGCCTTATAGATCTAGATTATTGTAGACTAGTAGCAAAGAAAATGATCCTCCATAGCAATTGTGCACAAGGGCAATCCAGGAAGAGGTGTTGAATATTCTCATTCCTATTGCGGTAGATACATTTTTGACTTCCTTTCCAGTTTTTCCTAGCAAGGTTGTCTTTTGTTAAAGTGACACCTCTTTGTAGGAACCAAAGGAAGATTTTTATTTTTAGAGGTATTTTCATTTTCCATATTTTCCTATGTTGAAAGGGTGGCTGTGTATCCATGAGATTAAGATACATAGATCCGACGAAAAAGTCCCCAGATCTGGTTAGACCCCATTTAAAAAAGTCTGAATCAGCTACCAACTCAACGTTGGAAATTCTAGCTACTAGGCTACGCCACTCTAAAAGCTTGTTATCCACCAAGGCCCTTCTAAAGGAAATATTAAGAGGGCTTGAGGTCATCATCTTAGACACTGTTGCGTGTGGATCCCTCACTATATTATATAAGGATGGATATTTAACTTTTAGAGGCTCATTTCCTACCCATGTGTCATCCCAGCACCTTGTCATGGTCCCATCTTTAATACAAAAAGATCCATTAGCCAACACCTCATCTTTGATACGCATGAGATCTCTCTAAAAGTGGGAGTCATTAGGTTTGGCTGTCACTTGAGTTAGTGATTTAGAGGTTAGGTATTTATTTCGTAGCATTGTTTGCCACATGCCATTCGTATTGATTAGATTCACCAACCATTTGGCTAACAAGGACTTATTTTGTAGGCCCAAGTTCAGTATACCTAAACCCCCTTGGTCTTTGGAGCGACACAAGATGTCCCATTTGGCAAGTCTATATTTGTGTTTTTAAGAAGACCCTTGCCAAAAAAACTTGGATCTCGAAGTGATCTAGGTTTTTGAGAACTCCCTTTGGAATCTCAAAAAGGACATCATGAACATAGGAAGACCGCCGAAACCGAGTTAAGTAGAACGAGTCTCCCCCCATAGGATAGGTATTTTGCCTTCCAACAAGAGAGTTTTTGTTGAAAGCGTTCTTCAACCTTTCTCCATTCGGAATTCAGGAGTTGTCTATGGTGCATCGGGATTCCTAGATACACGAAAGGATAATCCCCTGTCTTACAGCCAAACAGAGTGGTATAGAAATTTTCCATCTCTTTGGCTGCACCAGAGCAAAAGATTTCACTCTTGTGGAAGTTGATCTTGAGTCCAGACAACTGCTCAAAAGCACACAGCAAAAGTTTTAGATTTTTTGCCTGCTCTGGATCGTGATCAATAAAAATGATGGTGTCGTCTGCATATTGTAATATTGACAAACCATCATCTACCAGGTGAGGAAGGATACCTCTTATTTGACCATCGTTTTTTGCTCTATTGATTAGGAGAGCTAGCATATCGGCAACGATGTTAAATAAGATAGGGGACATAGGGTCACCCTGACGAAGGCCCCGTCTGGTTTGGAAGTAGGGGCCAACATCATCGTTAACTTTAATCCCCACACTTCCACCCGTGACCATACTCTGTACCCATGTACACCATTTAGTGGAAAATCCTTTCATACGTAAGGTTTGTTGTATGAAGGACCACTTGACCTTATCATAGGCTTTTTCAAAATCAATTTTGATAATGATGCCATCTCGTTTTTTAGTGTGTAACTCATGGATGGTTTCATGTAAGATTACGACCCCTTCCATGATATTCCTTCCTGGCATGAAAGCTGTTTGCAAAGGATTCACAACTGTTTTAGCCACTTTGTTTAGTCTATTTGTGCCCACTTTTGTGAATATTTTAAAGCTCACATTAAGAACACAAATTGGTCTGTATTGCTGGATTTTAGTGGCATTAGGAACTTTAGGAATTAGTGTAATTATTCCAAAGTTCAGACTATATAAGTCTAGAGCCTCTCTATGTAGCTCGGTAAAAAGAGGCATGAGATCGTGCTTTATTAGATCCCAAAAAACCTGATAAAATTCAGCAGGAAACCCATCTGGACCTGGAGCTTTATTATGCTCCATTTGGAAAACTGCCTCCTTTACTTGAGGCGAGTAAAAGGGGGCGATGAGGATTTCATTTTCCTCAGGGAAACTGTGGAATATCGATATTTGATCTTCCTCGAGGTTGATATCTGAATTTTCCGGTGGACCAAATAGATTTTTGTAGTATGTGGTAATATGGCTTTTTAGGCTACTATCGCCAACAACAATCCCTTGATCATCTTCTAGTTTAAAGATGTGTTGATTGCGATGTTTCCCATTAGCCACAAGGTGAAAGAAACGAGTATTTGCATCCCCTTTCAACAGAGTTTTTACTTTGGCTCTCTCATACCACTTCGGTTCCTCTTCCCTCAAAAGAGAAACCAAACGCTCTTTTAAATATAACTTAAGATTAATATCTTGTTCAGACAAAGCAGAGACTTCTGCTTGTTTATCGAGCTTTTCTAAAAGAGCCAGCAAGGTCCTTTTTTCTTTTTTATAAGATCCCGCTGTATGCTTGGCCCAACCTCTTAGATGCTGCCTCAGTCTCCTAATTTTAAACTGCCAGCGTTCTAGAGGTGAGGAACCCACATTTTCAGATTGCCAAATATTTGCAACCATCTCATAAAAACCTTCCCGTAAAAGCCAGCCCCTCTCGAATTTGAAAGGGCGGGTTTGAGGTTGGTGTGTGGAGCCGCCAATACTTAGAACAAGGGGAGTATGGTCAGATATATTCCTATCTCTGGGCTCAACTGAGGTCAGGGGGAATTGAATTTCCCATTCCGTGCTAACGAGAACTCTATCAAGTTTCTCAAAAGTTGGGTTGTCGCCCGCCCCCGCCCAAGTGAATTGACGGCCAACCATCATTATCTCCTTAAGATCCAGAGACTCAATGACTGCGTTGAAGAGGTTAGGCCATTTGGGGTCAAAATCCCCTGAGCTTTTTTCCTCTGGTTTCCTCATAATGTTGAAATCACCTCCTACGATAAATGGGAGTGATTCTTTATTAGAGCATGTGTTGGCTAGCTCTGAGAGGAAAGCATTTTTGTTTTGACTTTGTGCTGGTCCATAGACGGAGTAAAGCACAAATTTGAAGTCATTAGCTTTGCATCTGAGGGTGAATTTAACATAGAAGTCCCCCTCGCTAATAGCTCCAATGTCAAAAGTCGCAAGATCGACGCCAAGGAGCAACCCCCCAGATCTCCCATGTGGCGCCATTGCATGCCACAGGAAATCACGTCCACCACAAATATTTTTGAGGACGCTATCTCGAGAAGGAATCCCTTCCGGTTTCGGAGAGAGCAATAAAATTTATTTGCTCCTCCTTAACTAGTTACGCCGAAACGATGTTTAGCCAAGTCTCGCAAGACCTCTCGCTATTCCGAAGACCCCTTTCATTTTAAAATGATTTTTGATGGGGTCTTTGGTTTCCTTGGAAGATTGCCATTATTAGTTTTTTGGCATTATTGTATTTTTTCTTCCGACGGCTTGGAGAGAGATCATGGATTTGATCAATCTCGGTGTCAAAATCGTTCTCATTTATATTTGCTTGGCTGAGAACTGTGTCCAGACTGTCCTCTCTTTCATCGTCACTGCCTTGTTTATTGGCATGAGATGTAGAGATGCTAGTTTTTTGTTTAGCATGGAGGACCAACCTATCAACCTCTATATTCTTAAGCACTGTTACTCCCGAAGGGCCTAGGTTGATGCCTATCCTACCAAGGTTGGAATTAATTTGCGAATCCGAAAAGTGCGTAAATGAAGTACCTTGAAGTTCCAAGTTCTTCTTTGCAGTCAGCCGTTTCGCCTTGGATAGGGTGTGCTCATCCACTATCGCTGCAAACCTGGGGCTACGACGAGGAACAAACGGGGCCGCCACCCCGCTGAGGTCCTCCTGTAGTGCAGCAGCCCCCAACCCGTTTGTTGGGTTGGTTACTGCCACGTCTAACCCCGCACCGTCGTTCAACGTGTCCATCGCCTTGGAGGCTGCTGGTTCTTCCACCGCGGCTGCAAATGCCACAGGAGCCAGCTGGCCTACCTCCTCTGCCGCCGGGGCGGCCACGGGAGCCACCAAAGCTTCCACCGCGGCCGCGATCATAGGAATTTTGGGTCGGGGCATCCTCAAACTTGTGCCAAAGATCGGGGAAGTTCTGGGACTCTGACTCCGATTCAGAGTGCGAGGACTTGGGCGATGCTGAAGCCGTTCCTGCTCAAGTGTTTGTCACAAAATCGACTGGTCCGATGGCAACCGTGCAAGTGACGCAGAAAACTCCACCTGGGGCTACGTTGCAAGTGAAGAAGAAACTTCCTTCACCACGGAAACAACAGGCACCATGGAAGAAGCTATGGAAGGGGCCGTTGCCTCCACAGCATGTCACGCCAGTGGCGACCCTAGGTGATTTCGTGTGGCCGGTCTTGCAAACAAAACAAGTCTCCAACTGTGCAAAGGAGGCGATCGGTCCAAATCTTTATGGGCCAAACGCTGCTGTTACAGGGCCCACCAGGAAAGCAATCTTGCCACCACCAGCTCCAGAGGCGATCGTGAAGCCAAAGCGCCGCCTAGTCAACCCTACCCTATCGGATCCCTTCGGTGCTGCGTCGTATCAAGGAATTCCCATGGCGGGAGGTGGAGGTGGAAGGTTCTGAGGGCGTGGCCATGCTCCGGGAAGGACCGATCCAATTCGGGGTCGAGGAGGAGGTGCGGCGTCGGGTCCCCGTGGTCGTGATGGAGGGAACCGAGGCCAAGGCCCTCGCGGGGGTGCCCAACCGGTGGGGGGATCAGGTGGTCGCGGTGCCCCACAAGCGGGGGGTGCGGGCGGTCGAGGAGGCGCACCAGCAGCAGGTGCAGCAGGGGGTCGCGGTGGCCCTCATCCAGCTGCCGGCGCAGGAGGTCGAGGAGCACCGATCGGCCGTGGTGGCCCCCAACCGGCCAGACGCGGCGGCCCTGCGACCGGCGCGGTAGAGGCAGCCCCGCAGGCGCAGGATCAACAACCGGCTGGCGCAGATGGTGCTGCAATTCAAGTTGAAGCAAATCCTCAGGCCGACAACAACCCTGAAGTAGCCCCTGACCTTGATGAACAGGGGAAGAAGAGGAAGCGGAAGGCGTACCCGAAGCGTGAATGCACGATCTGCTTTGAGGAACACTTCACCAACCAGTGCCCGCTTCTTCGTGCTTCCAAACCAACGGTGGCTTATTGTGGTGCTGCTGATGACGGTGTGGGTTTCTTCCAGATCCAGGCTGCAAGAGGTAATCAAATTGTATCCCCAACACAGTCCTCCGCTGTAGCCCTTATCACGGTGGAGAGAGGCAATGTTTCTGCTGAGCGTCTATAGGCTGAGTTGGCCAGGATCATCCCGGTGTAGTGGGATTGGGAGGTGCAGGAACTTGGGAATCAAACGTATGCTGTACCTTTCCCAAGTAAGGAAGAACTTGACCGAATGATTCTCATCAGTGTTGTCAACACAAAAAACAAAGATGCCACCTTTGTTATTGAGGAATTTGTTGATGACATCCAACCTTATAAAATGTTAGATCAGGTTTGGGTGACTGTGACAAGAGTGCCACGGGCACTTCGCTCTTTCCTCTCGCTGTGGGCAGTTGGTACTATTATTGGAGCAACACAGAGGGTAGATATGTTGCACCTGCGGGCGACTGGGCAGGTCCGGATTCTTGTGGCGGTTATTGATGCAAAGAAAATTCCACCGCTTGCTGATGTATGTGTCGGCAATGGCATCTACCGGTTATTTTTCCAACCGGATGTGGCTCCGCAGCTTGTTGAAGGGAGTCCTAGTGAACCAAAGGACAATGAAGACAAGGACAAAAATGCGGACGGGGAAGATAAGGAGATGGAGGATGCTGAGGATGATGCTCTTCCTAAGGATCAAAACAATGATCAAAATACATCAACCCAGTCACATGCACCGCCTCAGTCGGTGAATCAGCAGCAGGCCCTTTTATTGGATGACCAATATATGCTTTCTTTGGTGAATGGCGCCCTGGATCGAACTTGTGAAAATCTGATCGAAGAAATAGTTCAGAAAGTAATGCTCGAACCAGTGGAACCAGCTGTTTCTAACCTGCAGGTTGATGACGAGAGTTGGTCAGCCGGGGGTATGGAGGGCACCCTGCCCCTGGTTCTTTCTTCACCCCCACAGGAAGAGGATGCTGCCATCGCCAACTTCGTGGCAATACAGGATGCCGACGCCGACACAGCCGCATCTCCTCGCCCTGCCCCTACCGAGGACGGGGTGCAGCCGGCGAAGGACGTGGAGACCCCGTTCGGGTTGGCGCCCTCACCATCGGCCGCGGTGGAAGCTTCGGCTCCCGTGGCCGCGGTCGCAGAGGTCGTGTCTCCAGCGGTCGCGGCCCCTACCACGGGGGACATGGACGGGGTGCAGCCGAAGGACGGGGACCTGACCCCGCTCGGGTCGGCACCCTCTCCAGCGGCCGCGGTGGAAGCTGTGGCTCCCGTGGCCGCTTCAGCAGCAAAGGACTCCCAGCCCTCTCCAGCGGTCGCGGTGGAAGCTCTGGCTCCCGTGGCCGCTATAGATGCCGAGGAAGAAGCTCCGCTGGACAACGACACGTCTCCATCAACCCAGTGCGAGGCGGCGCCCAGCGATCCAGCGGCCGCGGTGGAAGCTTTGGTGGCTCCCGTGGCCGCCCCGGCGGCAGAGGAGGTCCTTTGCCAAGCTTTGTTGCACACCCCACAATTAAAGCAATTCTACTTCGCCAGTAATAAGCCACCCTATGAGAGCAAAAGACGTGCCACAGGCCCAAGCATGTAGGAAACCCCAGATGAAAGAGCCCAGCCTCGTCGAAACACGAGGCTTATAGACAAGCAATAAACTTCCGACAACAGTAAGTACTTGATCTTCTAGGTGACGCCTTCAGGAAGAATACGATATTGAGCGCCACCATCACACGCCTAGCTAGAGGCCAGGAGGAGTTTCCTCGGATCGAAACATAGGTGTGTGTCCAATAATTTTCTAAAGGACTCTAATGGACATCCACATGCGAACCGATTAATTGATCTAGTTAGCAAATGAACATGGCTTGACAATATAGTTGTGAACTCGCAATAATGGTAAATCTAGTTAGTAAATAAACATGGCATGGCAAGATAGTTGTGAATTTGCAATGGTGGATTGGTGGTTACAGAAATTGCGAACTGCACGAAATAAGCTAGGAGTTAGATGAGCTTGACACCAAGCCGTGAGACGAAGAACATCTCCCAGTTGATCTCACAAGGCACGGTTGTCATGTAATTGAAGGAACGGCTCCACCCTTCAGCTTTAGTCACCGACCCAGACGCGAGGTCAAGCACATACGCACGCTCGGGGTCTGAATGGTAGAGTGCGAGAGCGGTGCCGGTGCTCTCTCCGATGCACACGGGGGAGAGCGACTCGTCTCCAAACCCTAGCTCCGCCTCCACGTCGACGCCAACCTGGGCTACATGATCGAAGTCCCAGCGATCGCCATCGTCTGGCTGTTTCATCATCACCAGCCGGTTGTTGCCTTCCACGCAGAGAAGAGCGAGCCTCTCCTCGGTGATCGTGCACAGCCACCAAGCCGCCGTTTGCTGGCCCACCGCTTGGGTCATCGCGGCTACCACATTGACGGGGAGCTCGGCCATGGATACCTGCCCCGTGCCGGTGCTCATGTCGAGGGTGTAGAATCTCTGTGCATCGCCGCCACAGAAAATCCAGTGCGCCGTCCCACCAGCAATGGCGGCGACGCAGCATGCGTAGGGCCCCCAAAGTTCTGGCTCCTGAGCCCCGTAGATTGTTTGGCTGCAATCGAGGGCGTCCCAGTGACCCGAGGCTGAGGAGAATTTGTGGACCTGCGGGTGCCCGCCGTCGTGGCCGCGGCCGACGAGGAGCACATGGAACAAGGTGTTGTAGCCATCTACAGGGGCGGGGCAGCGGCCCACGTCATCGTGCTGGTCAGCGGCCCCATGGTCGGCGGGGGTGAGGAGGGCGTACCCGTAGACACCCCCATCAGCGAAGGCCTTGTTCTCGTCGAGCGCCGGTAAGCAGATTGCAAACGCACAGGCGTATCAGGGCACTGCTGTCCGTTGAGGAAGGCCAGATGCGCACAAGGAGAAGGCCGTCGCGTGCCGCCAGTGGACTGGTGCCGTTGAGGATGCTGTCGCTGCCGGCGTTGCGGACGAAGGACGTGAGGAACCGGCTCTGTGGCCCGAGAGCCGAGCCCGGCACTGGGACCAAGGCCGGCGACGTGATCGTCGGAGAATTGTCTCTTTGCCAGTCACGCTGGATGAAGATGCCGATGAGCGAGGAGGACGACTCAAACTGCGACTGTCCGCTGTCGCGCTCGGGCCAGATGCCGCGGTGGCGCAGGAAGGCCGGGTCGGCGACGAGGCCACGCCACTCCTTGCAGGGCAGCGGAAGAGTGACACCAGACCCGGTACCCACTCGAGGATATTGGATATGATGACAATAGGGACGAACGCCACGGACACGACATTGTGTTAGCACCAGATCTGATCACGATACTGATGATGGGCGCGCTGTTCAAAGAATCATGAGCTGGAACTATGATTAGGAAGAGAGGGTTATGCATTTGGACTTGGCATTTACTAATTTGCATAAAACTCCTAAAAGCCCTCTCCAATGGTTATGCATTTAGCCTTTGTATTTTCATTAACTTGGCATTTGGAGGGGGAGACTTGGCATATATGCCAAGCCCCTCGCGCTTGGCATTTGTCGCATGTGCTGCCTCCGACGTCCCCGCGCGGGCCTCTTGCACCACATCCCTCCACCCACGCTGCCTATTTTGGGTAATTGCCAAGTCAAAATTGCAAAACGGTTGGAAATGTCCTCTTTTATTACTTTGCATTTTGTTTTGAGAGTTGGCAAATGACTACAAATGCAAAGCAAAAATGCAAAACCCATGGAGATGCTCTTAGCATGGAACCTAATCCAGATGAAAGCTCAACTAGGTAATGCTATTAGTTGTTGTGTGAAATATATAGACTCTATTATCGTAGACGGAAAAGAGGAAGCTAGGAATTATAATCCTAGTCCACTTGAAGACTATTAGCATACTCTTAGGCTTTGATAACGCATCGTATATACATTGGATCTCTATGGTATATTTACTTATATTCTTAGAAATAAAGAATACACTCCACATATTGTGTTTACGTATTCTTCTACTTTCATCTGTTGTATTGATTATGAGAAACGGATAGAGAATGGTCATAATCACCGATGACATGTTTTACAACACACACTACAGCAGGCACGAGATTCCCCGAGTGCCTGCAGCACTCGGAGAAGACCGAGGAAGACTGGTTTGCACTCGGGAAAGCCTTCCCCGAGTGCAACACTCGGGGAAGAGCTGACGGCTATTCCTCCCACGGTGAAGAATTATTCCCCGAGTGCCATGAACCTCGCACTCGGGGAACGATTTCCTGAGTGACGTGCACGCACTCGGGGAACATTTGACGTCGTTGGCGACAGCCGCGTAGTTTGCTTTTTTATTTCTTCAATCTTTGAAGTTGGCGCTTGTCCGACAAACAGCCGTGACTATTTCGATGATGTCGACATCACAAACATTGTTAGCAGAATGGATGTGCTACCTCTACCTGCTACATCACAAACATTGTTGGCAGAATGGATGTGCTACCTCTACCTGCTACCGATCCGCATTGTAGTGACCTAAATCGTGCTTTGATCAAGTAGCAAATATATCAATGACAATGGTAAAAACCCTCTGCAATATGTATCTAATAATAGCCGTAAGTGGAGTCGATCAGATTGGCAATGTTTTTTTTTATTTTTTTAGAACAGATTGGCAATGTTGTGGCTTAGTGATTTCAATAGAGAGGATCCGAGGAAACAATTTCTTGATAAGAAACTAGTTGTGTCACAAGTGAACCAACATATGAAGAGAGGTGATAGGTAGATGAGAGAATATATGTACTAAGAAAAAAGATTGTTGTGCACAAACTATTTATTTTGAAGCTATAAATAGATTAATAGACATAGAAAACTAACTGTGGTTTCTCGCTGCGCTTAGGCAAGGGAACAAACTAGTTAAGTGTATGTGTAAATTTTAACTCACAAAACAAATGTGTAAATTCTAACTGAATACGTACCAACCAAGCAGAAACACAAGTACGTGGCATGATATCCCCAAATTCTGTTCCAACAAACTTGGTTTTATCCAGCCAGATCGAAAGAGAAAAACAAAAGACTGAACAACCATACCATATATAACAATGGTTGCAGGTAAGGACGCATACACGATCGACAAAATGACAACAAAAATGTTGATCTTGAGTGACCGCGTAAAGCTTTACGATGTTGGCAATCAACTGGAGAACACAAATTAAAGACCACGCACCCAAATTCTGTTAGAGAGGCTCACAGCTTACAACAAAACTACAATTCATCACACAATGCAATGGTTTACATCCAAAATTTTAGCTCTGCAGTGGTCGATAAATCAAACAGAGAAAAAGCACATAATACATCAAATGCGAGCCTTGCATCTCTACATCTCTTGCTATATAGGAGTACATACATACACAATACGCTTGTACACTAAAAGTGCTGCGTCAGGAAATAGTAGCAGGAATGGTGTCGTCAAGCCATCTCCTCCTCTCCGCCGGCGTCATGCTCTCCGTTCTCGCAGCCTGCACCGCCACCAGGGACCCTGGCGCCGCCCATCACAGCCCGGTTGCGCGCGGCACTGGGAGCAGCCCCGTGATAGTTGTGGGCGGCGTGCATTGGAGTGGAGAACGTGGAGGTGCAGGCAGAGGCGAGGAATGGCGAAGACGTGGTGTGAGGGGCTGCCGGAGGATGATTTAGAAGTAGTGATCGAGTACTCACATCTTGTTCCTCCTGTCCGGCTGGCGCGTGGTTGATTCCGTTCGGCCGGCGGCGATCTGAATCGCCGACGTGCTCGTTTGGGGGAAAACGCGTGGCATGTATGTATATACTAGAACCGGTAGATCCCAAAAATTCCCCATTGCCGCACCATCCAAACCCTAGCGCACGCACGCATCCTCTAACACGCCTCGCCGCGCAGCCACGGCAGCCGCCACCATGAAGTCTCCACTCCTGGAGCACATCCTCCAGCGGCCGGACGACTACATCGGTTCGACGGAGAAGCGCACCGAGACGCTCTGGGTCTACGAGAACTTCGAAATGATGCGACGCGCGGTCACCTACGTCCCTGGCCTCCAGAAGATCTTTGACGAGATCCTCGTCAACGCCGCTGAAAACAAGCAGCGGGACCCCTTGATGGACGCGCTTCTCGTCGAGATCGACGTCGTCAAGTGCCAGATCTCCGTCTACAACAACGGCGTAGGTATCCCCGTTCAAATCCACCAGGAGAAGGGCGTCTATGTTCCGGAGTTGATGTTTGGCCACCTCACCGGCTCCAACTTGGAGGAAGATCTGAAGGAGACCGGCGGCTGGAGGGAAGACTACGGTGTCAAGCTTACCAACGTCTTCTCCACGGAGTTGATCGTTGAGACAGCCGATGGGCACCGCTTGAAGAAGTACAGGCAGGTGAGAAACTTTTTTTTTCTCAATCACGCAAAAGACTTGCGTGTTTTTGTATTAAGAGAAGTGAAGGTATGTTTTTTACAAGCGGTGCCTCACAAGATTTGGAGATTAAGCCCGCACCCAACTCAACGCTTAATGGTTTACTACTCGCTGAAGCAAACAACCGAGATCCGAGGCCCCTGCGCTCACCCACAGTTTAGCCTGAAATTTGATGATCGCCTTGACCCCCTGGGTGGCCGTCGCCGCGCCTCTGAAACAACGAGCGTTGCGCTCCTTCCAAAGCTCCCACGCGATAAGGGCGAAGATCGTGTCTGCCCCCCTGGTGATGGTTGGCCAGAACGCTCGCCAAATCTCCCACCATTCGAGGATGCTCCCTGTTGGCTGTGCGTGTAGGAAGATCCCCAGAGCTGCTGCCACCTCGAACCAAATTTGCCTGGAGAAGGAACACTGGACGACGATGTGATAGGCAGGTGAGAAACTTTCTGCAAGTTGCTTAAGCATTCTGATCATAGTCACTTCAATTTTGAGGGTGCCGTTTCAGGGTGTGCTATTAGAGCATCTCCAAGAGCTCCCTAAACTCACTTTGTATTCTATTATTTTGGACAAAATCACAAAATAACATCTCCAACAGCTTGGGAAAGTGACTTGGTATTTTTGGCAGCTTGGGAAAACTTGCCTCCGCGCGCGCATCTCTCCGCGCGCGAAGAGGCCGCGCATCGGCAAATCTCGCCTGCACCTGCACTGTTCGATCTTCAGTCTGTCAAATCGCTGCTGTTGCTGCACATCTGCTGCTGTACGATGGACTGTGCAGGTGCGCGCTGCCGCCCATGCTGCTGTCGCCTTTGGCCTGTGCTGCTGTCCATCTGCTACTTTGCCAGATAGATTGAATACATCAGACAGATAGATTGAATACATCGACCACTTGTCGCCCATGCTGTTGCTGCACATCTGCTGATGGGTTGCCGATCGGCTCTGGAAGCGGACCGGTCGCGGTGGCCACGCAACGGAGGAAGAGATCGCACGCAACGGAGGAAGAGATCGCACGGGAAACTGAAAAGTCTAGGTGGAAAGGCCCAGTAAACGGTTTGGACAAAAGGTGGACCTATTTTTTCAAATTTTACCAAGTAGGAATACAAAGTTGTTGGAGAAAGGCTCTTTTTTCACTTGGGAAACAAAATACCAAGCTCCTATAACACAAGATTTCCCAAGTGAAGTTTAGGGAGCTCTTGGAGATGCTCTTAGAGATATTTTGGCTTTCCTTTAACGGCGCGTTTGTCAAATCACATATGTTGTGAAGGGGCTTGGGAATTAGAGGTAGGAGTTAATGTCAGGCTTGTTAGGTACTTAAGTTTGGTGAGTATTGAAGAGGAATGGATGGGATTTAATTTTTTTGCTTCGGAATGAGGCTTGTTATGCCCCGGTAAAGAGTTTGATTTTTAGTGGCATTCTTTTGCTTGGTATGTGTTGGCAACTAAACTAAGTAGAAATGCCATCCAATTCCACCCTTCCTGCCAGGTTTAAAATGGTGTCAAACAAAATTCCGATGTCCACAGATCAATTGAAAGATTTTAAACCCACCTCATTCTCTAATATTTCTTTCATCCAAACACACTGTGCACACCTAATGGCAAAGGGCTTATCTCAGGTATTTCTGGATGGATTACTTTAAGATTGCAGATTTTTAATCTGGAAAGAGGTTTTCTAAATCTGAGATTTGTAACGGATTCAAAATTTTCCGCTTTGGAGTCAATAATTCCTTGATGTTCCCTGTTATGGTAATTAAGTTGCACAGAATTTTCTTAGTTTGTGACAGTGCTTGGGGTAGCTATAAAAGTTGCAACGAAGTTTTAGAGTCTGAGATAGTGCTGGATATAATTTTTTTCCGCATTGGCACAAGCTGTATACTATTGACACCTCTCTTACATCTCTAAAGCAAGGATAATTCCTTCCACCATTTTTTCGGCCATGATGGCCCATGTGCTGCTGTTCCTACTGCCACAACATGTCCAGATCCTATGATTTAATTCAGATCAAATTGTGAGCCGATCTAGGTGTAGTTTCAGTGAAACAAAAATCGCAATGACTACACTCCAGCTGCAGTTATTGGAGGAATGGGTGTTAATAGAGCATGGTAGATGACTGGTGATCGTCATTGGATAGTTGTCGGATCGGGTACCGATTAATCTAACCTGTCGTTTTTTTGTTAAGTAGTTGACAGTTTACATGCCTGTTGAATTCATTTTCAATAAAAAAGTTTCAAAAATACTCGGTATGTGTTGCAACAATATAAAAGAGGTTTCCCCCTTTTACTGTACTTCTAAAACTTGTGCCCCCACGTCTTGTAGTCTGTTCCACAATCCTTCGATCCTGGAAATTTTGCAATAGAATTTTGACAAGTGCTCAGTCAAATGCATGAGGTTATATTGTGTTCATCCTTACGGCTCCTGTGGCAATGCATGGGCTTTCATTCTAGTATATCTAATTCGTAACCTGTCTGGCTGACCATTAGCATGGGGATGGCAAGCCCAGTGTGAACTAATCTGTTCCTTGTTGATTGATGGACAGTCTTCTGTTGTTAGCGTCTAATTTTTTTTTGTAAAAATATATATATATTTTGCAGTTTTTCTCAGACAACATGGTGAATAAGTTGGAGCCTGAGATCACCGACTGTGCGAATGGAGAAAACTGGACCAGGATTACCTTTAAGCCTGATCTTGCCAAGTTCAACCTAACTCATCTTGAAGAAGATGTGATAGCTGTCATGAAAAAGAGAGTGGTTGATGTGGCTGCAATTCTTGGAGAATCCGTGAATGTTATGTTTGATGGCCAGAGGGTGTTTGCCAAGAACTTCTCATATTATGTCAATTGGCATATCATGTCAGCTTCCAAGAATAGACCTGTGGAACTCCCAAGGTTTCTTTGATAATTTCAAATCAGAGCAGTTTAACTGATGTCCACAAAATAGCTTACAATCATGTTTCTCATTATCCTCACCTTTTGTTTTCAGGATCTGTGAGAAGCTGAATGATCAGTGGGAGGTCTGTGTGAGTCTAAGCGAAGGCCAGTTCGAACAGGTAACTGCTCGTCGTGTTTCTGCCAGGCTTCTTCGGAATTGTTACAGGCTTCATTGTGTTTCTGCTCGACGCTGTTACAGTTGCATCTTACATGTTTTTATGTTTTAGGTCAGCTTTGTGAATGGAATTGCTACCACAAGGGGTGGATCTCATGTTGATTACGTGGCTAACAAGATTGCCACCCATGTGGCGCGTGTTGTGAATGACAAGAAAAGCAAGAGTATTCATGCAGAAGTGGATGATGTGAAAAGGCATATGTGGCTCTTTGTTAATGCACGCATTCAGAACCCTACCTTTGATTCACAGACAAAGGATTTCTTGACGACTCCTTGTGAAAGCTTTGGGTCAAAGTGTGATTTCTCCAATATTTTCTTGGACAAGGGTATGCAATGAACTATTTTCGTAGCTTGGATCTGTGCAGTTTGACTGCCATTGATGATAACTCTGGCTTCTTACAATTGCAGTTGTCATTTCTGGTATTATCGGCAATATGCTCCGTCATCCTGGTTTTGTGTGTACAAGTGAGGAAGCAATTCTACGGAAAAAAGGAGGTGGAGGAGATAACTGATTGTGCTACAGGCATATGTGGATTATGATTATATACATTATGTTTTAGTGTTTAGTTTGTTTTGTTTAGCAATGGAGCAAGTCGCTGGAATGAGATTGTGGATTGAAACTGCAGTAGTTTAGTGGGAGTTCCGCATCCATGGTCGGGGAGATAGCTGGTGCTCTCGTTTCTGTGTCGTACCAAAATCTGCATGCTATTTAAGTTTAAATTTTCTCTGTGTCTCGTACCTCAAATCTCCTTGCTGTTTTAGCTTAAATTCTCTGTGCCTAGCAATGGCATGACCGCGTGGGGATGGAATAAGAGTCCCATTTCAGTGCTTGGAACTCCAGAATTGGACTGACCTAGAAATATAATATAATCTCAGTCCTTGAACTTAAGAACTGGACATCCTTAATCTCGAGATCAGAGTAAACAAGTATTGCTCCTGATCTGCTTGGAAGACAGATTAATGATGTTGTTCTACTTGGAAGAAGCTCCATTTCAGCTCTTTAAACTCCAAAGAGCAACATATATATCACAGGAACCTCTAAGATAATGGTTATTTTCTGAAATTGGGACCGAGCAACAACTTCAGGTAAATTATACAGTTTCAGACATTGGTCTGTTCATCTGTGTTTCTCTTATATATATTGTACTAGAAAAAATGCCCGTGCGTTGCAACGGAAGTCATTTTTTTCTTAAAGTCCCAAAACAGCTGCGAGACTTAGGATTTTGTTTATTTGTATAATTACAACTTCCAACGTCGACGTAAGTTGATCACACCGTAGTTTTTTTAAGTAGTTGGTTCGATGTGCCATACTTTCTTAGCACTATTTCCACATGGCATTTGCTACTGTAGCGGCTCAAAAATCAATGTGGATTTTTTTGAAACGTGATATATGCAACCACATTTTTACATGTTTTGTCAAATATAAATTATAAAAGGTTTTGTTTTATATACCACGTAAATCATGTGGTGTCTTGGTACGTGTTCTCTCTTCTGTTATTGGAGATTGCAGACGTGGGTTCTCAGTCTTGTGGCTCCTAGTTTTAGTACAGATGAAACCTAGAGCAGACGTATTGGAACACGGAATACAGATACAATCTAGACTGGAAAAGGAATTCGAATTTGGAGCAAGAAGAAAAAAGTGCGTTAGAAATTTACCTCTTTAATATTACTAGCAAAGATGCCCGTGCATTGCAACGGGAAAAAAACATTATCTAAGGCAATAGCTTTGATTGAACTCAAAAGATAACATTAACTTCCACAATTTATCACTAAACTCAAATCCGCATTTCTCTCCCAATACAACTACGCATCACAATAATGTTTGATTTGGTGTCATAATATTTATGAACTTCTCTATAAATATCATCAAATCTAAAATGGTTTGGCTTAAGATAATTCTAAAATTTGATATCATTTAGGATAAGTGAATATACGAAAGTCTTCTAAACAATAAATAAGAATAGTATTAGTAACCATACTAATAATAATAATATATGCACATGATTTCCACATTATTGTGCTTTGGCAATGATAATAAATATGCTTGTGCATTCTAATGGAGAAGAAACTTAATTTTAAAATTCATTGTTTATTTCAATCAAAATACAAACATAAATTGTTATATCAATTTTAATATAAAAGGCGAAAGATTTCATCAAGATCCATCGTGCATCCATGACAAAAAAAATATAGGCTAGTGTTAATTAAGACTGAAGCATTATTATAACTAGCAAAAATGCCCGTGCGTTGCAACGAGACATGTGGCTTATTGCATTGTCACTTATATGACTTGTGCTACAAACTTTATTTAACTAACCCGTCATTTTCTCCAGTTCATCTTCAAATCGGTTGTGTTTTGCACTATCTTTTTTTAACACTATTTTGATCTAACTCGTACAAACATAAAAAGATTGGAGATTCATCCAATAATACATCATACATTTAATTGATCTTGTCATTAAACTCCGCAGGACGTAACTTCAGAACAAATACTTTTATGCGTGATATCCATAACTTATTTTAATGCTGACAATAAATAATAATGCTCCATTACACCTGTATAGGATTAAAATGCATTAGCTACCAGAGCACGTGCCGCCGTGGCCATGGCCGGGGATGTTGTTGCCCGCTGGGACGTACAGTCACCCGAGCATGGTCGCCGGACGTGCGGCTGGAAGGGTAAGGGTGGAGAAGATGATACGGGGAGGGAGTGGTGGCTAGTGTGGACGTGTGGTGAGGAACGGAGGAATTTGGGACACATAGAGAAGATGTCTACAACTTAGGTGGAGAAATTTCGTGCAGTAGGAAGATAGAGACAAGGTAGAGACATAACAAAAACAAAAGAATGGACAAGTGAAGGAAGTCAATTAATGCATTTAAAGTGCAACACCACCCGCGTTCACCGCATCTATCTAAGGTTGATTTGTGGGAACCATTATTTGCATATGTCTACTTTACATAAACTTTTTTAACTTATTAAAACTATTTTATTTGATTTTCGATGTCAAAGAGTTTTTTTCTTAAACTGATTTTTTGACATATATGATTTTCGATGTGGAAGAGTTTGTTTTGGAATTCCGTATTAGTCGTTTTTCAGAACTTTTTTTTTGCCGTACATAGAATCTTTATTCGAAAAGGGAACTTTTTTTGGCATATATGTTTATTTCCGACTTCTATTTATAGCCGGATTCGATTTTGCATGTGGGCATGCAAACCGATCCTGATTTCTCTTTTTACGCACGAGGAGACGGGCGGTCAGAAAATTGGCGGACAAAAAAGAGGGTAGGAAATTTTCACAATGAATTATTAGGTAGAGATATCACGTACTATTCAGTTAATGCATTATTCGACAACGACTGCCAAAGGAATTATGCACTTTGATAGTATTTTGTTCATTTGCCTTTATCTCTTTGGGTCCCATATCTTAGTTAGGAGCAAACGACATCTCATAACGACCGTATACCATCGACGATAAAGACATCCTCCTTTACTTCTCAGCCACCTCCATGTATTCTGAGTTTGCCTCTGGTACATTCTTAGACATCGCCAAACCTATATGCATGCAACATATGAAATAATGATTTAATACACTTATAGATAAAAGCACAATCAAATAAAAAATATAACACTATGAATAGACCACATTTTTTATGAAGTTAACAAAACTTGTTTCATATTTTCAGGATTTTTATATGATTTTTAGCAAATTTTGTAAGATAAAAAAGAACAAATAAGAGAAAAAATTTACATTCTGCATCAGGAACCCTGATCTTTTTGAGAAATTATTTAGACCCTTCCACCTTTTCTTTCTCTCTTACATCTTTACGTCTAAAACCCTATATTTTTGTCTATTCTCTTCAAACTTTTAGTCTCTCCTAGTACGGTAGTTTTAACCGTGAACGGTGAACCAGACTACGTACTTCTATAGCGATACGGAGACGGAGAGGCGGACAGAAAACTTAGCGTTGGAAGGTGAAATGGAATTTTGGTGTTTTATTATTAGGGTATAGAGGTATATATAGATATACCATTAATGGGATAAAAAAAAAGATGTATACCATTTATGTTATCATTTTGCATGAATGCTCAATAATTTTTTCTTCCATTACAAGGACATATTTGCTAGGTAACTAAAAATAGGCGTGTTGACTACCGTTAACTAACAATAGGCTGGTGAGAATTAGCACACGACAGGAGCACGTTGTGTTCGAAACGCAGGTTGGGTATAATTTTGGCTAGATTGATGCATATAAGACGGTTTTCCCATCTCAAATGGTTCAATGAAGGCGTGCGGAAGTAAATAAATTCTTGAATTTTTAGATCTTGAATTGGCAAGTAAATTAATATGCTCAATAAATATCTTTACAAACTACCGTTACCCTCATCTTGCAAATAATTTTATAATATAAGTTGTAAGTAAAAATTGTTATGAAGCATATGTATCATGGATCTACTTTTGTAGATGTCATCATAAGAAACACAATGGTGCAAAAAAATCTATCCCTATTAATAAATTGCCAAAATTTCTGGATTGCTCCGCCTTTTCTCTATCGTATAAAAGAATCTGACTTTTATTTCCATCAAAAAAATACTTCTATCGTTAAAGAACTTGAATCCGTATCCATAAAGAACTTCTCGCTCAATAGATAAAAGGGCTTCTATCCTTCCGGTTTCTATTCCCGACCGAATCACATCGTTTTCTACATTTGATCCGACCATTTTCATTTTTTCGGAAAAATACGAAAATGGTACGAAATTCGACAGACAATTCGAAAACGGAGCGGAATTCGAAATAGGCTTATTTCGACCGATTTCTACTTTTCTACATTATATTCGGTATGTAACCGTATTTGAAATTCGGTAGAAATTCGGTAGAGCCATAAAAATATAATTTCTATTCCCATATCTTTTTGTTTATAGCTCCAAATATAGCAAATAATATATGCATTTTGATCAGCGCGACGATAGCTTCACAATGGTGCGGTCTATTTCATTCTTTAAGATACTTTTATTTCATGAAATATTATGTTTCCTACAAACAAGTTTGAAAACCAAAACTCGTGGAACTTGTTAGAAAAATAATATATTTGCTACGATGCACCATGGATTTGGTCGTTTTAGATTACTTTGGCGGTCAAATTATATGCAATAAGGAGCGCCAACAACAACTCTAGACATGGAAAGTGATCCTGACATCATGGATGATGCCGATGAACTGTAGATGTTCATGCTCTATTAATTCCTTGTTCTAGACTTGTATTTGTGTGTCGACGACTACGTCATGCACCACTTATTCTATTATGTGCACTTAAACTAAATCATGCACTTGTTAGTTTGGTTGTGCACATCTTTAAAGTGGGTTGGTATTTTGTACTGAATTTTCGTACGCCGACTGTTTCCGATATAATTCCGCTAGAATTGGTTCGTTTTCGAAATACCGTAAGTTCGTTTTCGTTTTTTGTTTCCGACTATACCGTTTTCGTTTTCACGTTCGTATTTAAATATAAATGTAGAAAACAATAGAGGAGTTTTTCGACCGTTTTGACCGTTTTCATCTTACGTCTACCCACACTTCCGTATAGGACCAAAATCTTGCAAATTTAACTAAGATCCATATAAAAATAAAATAATGGCAATCTTTAATTTCTAAAGATTTAATGCAAATATTATGCAGTAGTAATATGTTTGGACTCAAACTCCGAGTACGTATCAACATAGATATAAAATATGAACTGTGACATAAATGCATGCATATATCACGAATAAATATATTTTCACCTATTACTTCATCGGAGATAATATATAACTACACTTTTCCTATATCCCAGTCGCCTGGATTCTTGAAAAACCCCAGGCGACGGGTCCATTGCACTATCCGAATCTCGTCGATGTTTTGGCTTGCTTGCGGCAATGTTCTGCCCTGTGCCTGGTGATGTTCCGCGTGAATCCCTGGGTTTTCTCTCCGCGACACACACTCTGCCGATGTTCCGCACCGATGCTCTATGTTCCACGATGTTCTGGCCTGTGTACGGCAATGTTCCACGCGACGTTCTCGGTGCGAACAGTGTGTGACCCTTGAATCTTCATCCTATGGTGTAGACGTCGCCTTTTTTTTTTCTAAAAAAACAGGCTATTGGGATTTAGCAAATCCTATATAACTATAACTAATTGATCAAAATAAATGAATTGTGCATAGTCATTTGAAGGTATCGTGACAAACCTCTAATTTAGAATTCAAAAGATGCAAATATGCGAATGGCACCATGCTCGTGGTGTTTTGGTATGACCTCGTGACATTGAAGTGAAAAGGTAATGGACGCAAGCACCACCGTGACCATGACCAACGCTACGTTATGGTGCGCATGCCAGACAATAAGCATAGTATGAGTCGCGCCGATGGCACCGTGCTCGGCTGCTCGCAGCCATTGTCGGCCCTACGCATCCTCAACATGAGCACCTTTCGCCCATGAGACATTGGCCTGGCGTTGCCGTCGTTGATGAGTGATGACCAATTGCCATGCGCTCATGTCCATGGAGGACGACTGAAGAGGAAGCCAGCATAGGAATAAGTGAAATGACAATACCTGATCTTGCAGAGGAGATTAGGAGTGATTAAACTACACAACTAATTAAAATATATGTACAAGATATGTTCCGTTGCAACGCACGGCCATATTTGCTAGTTGAAATAATTATTTACTGAGAAAGTTATTCTATTTTAGGTAGTTGAATAGCTTGGTTTAAAATTTTAATTAGCATCTTGTGTTGGTGCTGCTTCGTATCGTTGGGCGGATTGGATAGTGCTCCTGTCGTGGGCTCCGCCTTGTCTCCCGCACATCAAACCGAGCTGGGCCAGGCCTCCGGCCTGCGTGCGGTGGTCGCGCGCTCTGCGCAGAGCGCGACATGTAGCGCGTTTAGACTTTTCGCACGGAAAGAGCATTAAGGAATCACTTGGGCCGGGTCAGCACTTTCCTCGACCCTGACGCAAGAGAAAACAACCGGAGATGAAACTGGAGACGGAAACGGGAAAAATTTTACACGGACAATGGAGGATTAGGCAAAGGGGAGGCAGAAAAAACTTAATGGCAGAAATTGCAGAAATTTTGCCTTTTAAGTATATGGGTATAGGTATAGATATAGATTTTCATGTCCTATTTTTGACATAGATATGGTACTGCTATACCCACACTATAAGTCATTATTTATCTAAATTTATCCCTAAAATTCCATGGCTACACTCTGATATTGTTATTAGATAGCACTACTAATTCTCCTACATAAAATTTTTATTATATATATTATAATTTCTGCAGCAACGCGGGATATTGTCTAGTATCATTTAAACTTTGGTGCGTAAATTTAAACAATATATTGACGATGACATTAATTTACCTTCTTTTTATATAGAAGTACTTCACAAAATAGCATGACAAACACCACAGGCATGGTAGACCAGAGAAATAGATTTCTATTTCTTTGTGGTCGATGAAAATTGGTGCTATTGGTTTTTTATATATATTTCTTATATCACTTTATTAATAAATACACTAACCAACTACGTGACCAATAAGAAAATCTAATATTTTATTCTATACTCTCTATTAACCAACTAAGAAAAGATTGTTTGTAATGTTGTCCAAGATTTTTTCTATAAAACCAATGTTTTTGTTTTTCTTTATAAAAATTATTTTCTATAATGGTATAGGTGGTTATTTTTTATAAAATAAAACAAATCCAATTGTTATGAATGGCTTCGGTTTTGATTTAATGCCCATATGTTTATGATTAATATGATATTTTCTAGTGTCTTTTTGTAACATGTATCTAGTGAGGATTATATTAACAAACCATAAATGTGTATTGATACATTAACGAAGTGAGTGTCATTGGCTGGCCAATATAATATTTTTTATATTAACTTATCTATTAATAATCTATCCTACTATAAAAGAACAAAAGAATTGAATAATACCCGTTATCTGAGAATTTATACCCACCCTATGTTTTAACCGTTAGATATAACTTAAGATTTTGATCTAAGGGATATTAGGCATCCTTGCCTCCTAACATCTAGGCCAACCGTAAGATGTAAGATTTGTTTATGTTTTTTTAGTTTATAATTCCATTGCCATTGTTGCTTTTTTTTTCACCAAGACAATTTTATACCCGCACACCCACCCACGGGAGCCGTAAAATAGCTGCCCCTAGCCCGGCACCACCGGTCCCGTCTTTCTCACCGAAACAAAAAATAATCCTAGGGCTTTTTCTTCGTCATCAGGGAAGCCGAGTACTCCCTATCAATCTACGGTGGCGACCGGATATAACTTGCTACACAAAAGTATATGCCTTTCATGTACCGATTGGAAGCTAACATGTACAATACTATACGAGATAAGTATGGCTTGGTTTGCATATACGTGTATACATAGGTGCATGCACGCATGGAAGATTTATCTTACTGCTAATTTTTTTATTCTCGTGAATTGTCTCTGACCTGATCTGCTCGGGAGTTTTCGCAGAAACGCACTGCCTTGCTGGTGAGCGTGCGCGGAGCTTATTTGTAAGCTCTGATTGGTCGCTTTTAGACCTGGACCCTGCATGCATGCACGCTTTTCGCAGGCAATTGGCCCACATGCATGCTGTAGCCGGCTCAAAAGATTCGGCTCCTTACCTCCGGCTCGCCTGTCGACGGCTCCTTCGGCTTGTTGCTCTCTCATATCTCCCGTGTGTCTCTCTTTTCCCCAGATCCCCTTCTTCCGCTGCCACCCATCTTCGTCCTGCTGCTCCGGCCGCCGCGCGCCGCCGTCGACGATGTTGCAATTTTCCTCATCCTCCACCTTCTCCTCCTCGTCGTCCATCTTCCTCCTCTTTGCTCTGGCACCCGGACATATCCCATACACCGCTGCTTCTCCATCTCCCAGCGCTACCGCCACCGCCGCCGCCGTCGCCTAACTAGGGTGGGCGCCTCGCTTTCTCCCTCTCCCCAGTGGATGCTACTGGTACGACAGGCACGCAATGGCTCCTCTGCGTCGGCTCCGTGCTCTCGTTCCTCCGTGCTCTTTGCTCTGGTTCCTCCTTCACCAATGTTCTTTCAGTTGTTAACATCTGTGTACTGATTAGGCAGATGCATCCCTGTGGTGATGCTAATTGCGTTCGTTTTGGCCGATCCAATTTCTTTCGCTCTTTAGCCAAGGGCTCCAGATCTTGGTTACATAGTTTTCATCAATTTGGTGTTGGTTAGTTTGTTGTTTTTTTTTGACCAATCTGATGGCTTATTTCCTTGTTTGGTCTTGCGTCCTACTATTTTTGTTACATTTTTTTTGTTGCCTTCCAAGGTTGCAATTGGATACGGCTGGGTTTAAGGTAATGTACTACCTCTCATTTCAACGTGTATCGTATTTAATCTTTTCTTTTTAGCTGTCTATTTCTTATTAAAATGTAATGAAAACACTATTTGAGTTTTATCTCGTCTCCCCTTAAATTATGGTTGTCAAATTTTTTTTATATAGCTTGATGTATTTCTTAGTAGTTCTATATGCTGTCGATTGTCTCTCTGATGCTCTGCATTTAGTTATCCCACTAAGATATCAGTTATCTTATCGCCTATTATAGGAATGCTTATAATGTATTTAAACTTGAAGTTTATACATGTCGTATTGTAATTATAAAATAGTATGTACTCATATTCACATTATGATATAATTGGCATACCACTAATGGACGGTTTTGCTTACCATTTTAGTTTCTCTTGTCAGATTTAGTGTATATATACCTGTGATTGTGCCTTGTAGTAGTTATATTAGTACCTTTCCTTTTGCATCTCACAGATCTTTGCTTTAAGTTTATTCTTTTATTTTATTTTTTTGCGTCTACCCATAAGCATTTAAGTTTATCTTGTGAGATTGGAGCATGTGCATCCTTAACTCTTAATACTAGTACTTGCCCTTTCATTTTACTTCAGTTTCTGACTTCATTTTTCTTATTAGTAAAATTTCTGTATGTCACATATTCAAGCTTGTCGTTTTGTGTAATTATGTACTAACAGCTATTTTTTGTGGTAGTTCTGAAATAAATCTGCAAATCAGCTTGTTGCCTTAATTGGAAAGTTGATTATGGAATTGGAGTTCCAGCACCAGAAGTTATCGTTATTCTGAAAGAGACGACTCCTGTGAAGACCAAATTTCTTATTGCTTTTGATGGTATGAAGATCCCCTGTCCAGTTGTACCAGGTGTTCCTCAGTATTAGCATTGATTCTTCGGTGATGATCCTCACAATCCAGCACTGGCTGAACACAAAGGATTAAGTCAGTTAACAAGTTTTATGGGAACACTTTAGCTGTCGAAATCCCTGACATATATAAGCCACACTCAAAACTTCAAGGTACATGCTACTGCTGCTATATGTGTCATGTGATAGATCTCATCATCAGCAATTTGTCATGTTTAAGTATGTTAAAAGATGATGTAACTTTGTTCCTATTTTGCAGTACCAAATATGTATCTTTAGTTTATATATTAGATCAGAGCTGGCACTATTTTTTTAGTTAGCTGTTACACTTCTAGTGCAATTGTAATTGTCACTTCCTATCGATTTCAACTTGAAAATTTTCAAGTCTACTTGCGGTATAATTATTTCTTACATGGTGATATTTTTAGCTTTTAGCTTTGTATTGAAGACCTTGTAGTAATTCATATATGTACATTTTATTCAAATTTCTCGGTTCTCATTAAGCATTTAGTCTGCTTTGGTCCTTTTCTGTGTCATCGAAACTTCTATTTTCAATCATAGTGTAGGCAATCTACTTGTTCGTCTTTCAAAGGATGATTACTTCATTTAAGTTTTTAGTTCATGCTCCATTAGAATTAGACATTTCTCACTATGGTTTATGTATAAAGTTTATATCTGATGAGAGTGGACCTGTCATTTTAGTTAACACGTACACTTGAAAATTTTCCTTTCTATATATTCTTTCCATAATTAGAAAATTTTTAATTGTACTTGTCTTTTAGTTATTTTCGTTATTATATATTTTTATTTTAAGGAAACTATAGTTGAATGGAAAAGTATGATATTTTTTTACCAGACAACTCAGGCCTTAGGAAGATGTAATACTTGTGCTAAGTGGCTACTTGAGTGGTCATGCTTGTGCTTACAAAGAGGTTGTAGCTTGTTAAGTTCATGTGTTTACTTACCAGTAATTCGATTGCAATCATGATTGATTAAACTAAAATTGCTTACTAGTAATTTCTGTTCTCTTGGACATAATAAATGTCCAGAAGGTTGTGCATAGGACCACAAAAACTGATTCTCATTCTGTTGATTGTATTTTAGTTGCATGCTTCTTTGTGGTAAAATTATGTCTGGCTTCTTAAGTAGCTTAAATCATCTTAACTATCATTTGACTACATCTTCTAGATAAGAGGGATATTTTAGTACACCAAAAAGACCTCAATAGAGTATGTTTGAGAGCTATGTACTCACAAATTCTCACCTCGATAGATTTGCACTTTTAAAATTTTTTTTAATGTTCGCGCTGCAGTTTGCACAAAGTTTATTTCATTTGATATTCCCTTTACATTTTTTTTATTTAATTGTTTTCAGCCTCCAAGAGAAAGTAGTGTGTTCGGCAACATGAAAGTTTGCAGATTTGACGTTTCAAGGTGAAAAATGCTTCTTATCACTGCATGAACCTTTTTTTGGCTAGTGTGTATGGGGTGAAAAATGCTTCTTACCACTGCATGAACCTTTTTTTTTTTGGCCAGTGTATGAGCTTGTGTTCATGGAAGAAGGTACTTTTCAAATTGGTCTGTTCGTGATGCTTCAATGATAAATGGATTCTTCTGTTAAGCATTTCTTTACGGCCGACAATCATGTGCATGTCTTTAGTTTAGTAATTTAATTCAATATTCAGAGTAGATTTGTATCCTGTATGTCGAATTCTGTCAAAGTGAAATGATCATACACGATATCGACATATCCTTTTTTTACCATGATGCAAGATGTTCCATTATTCTCTTCCTGGCCTATGCTTTTGTGTGGCAATGCCTGATCTAACAAATATACCACCTATGTTTTAGTGAGTGTTGTTTCACTCTGTTATAAATATATAGACTAGTGAATCTGTGAACATTTGCTGTTTACTTCACTCACTCAATATATTGCAATTTCGAAGCTTGCCGCCTATTACACTACTGAATGTATTGCTGTTTTCAAAGGTATGTGACTAGGGACGTGGCGAAGTGCGCCTGCCTACCTGACTCAACCGAGCAAACAAAGCAGAAGCCAGGACAACCCGCACTCCTGCTCCCTTGTGTACGGACATGACTGCAAAGCAACTCTGTAGGGACTAGTATGGCATTGGCGACACCACTTTTGACACAACGTAGACCATAGCTCAATGTGTACTGTATAGAGACATATTCTGCATTTGAACCTCCCGTTGCAGAGATGAGATGGAATCCCCTTTCGAGAAAATCAATGGAAATTACTTTTTTGGTTTATCATTACGTTTCTCAAATCTAAGCTAGTTTAACAGATGGAGTACTACAAGCACACACCATCGTGATCAGATTCATCTTTGTTGTCACATTTTATACCAGTGTAACACAAGTCATGACTCCAAGTACGAATTAGTACTTCCGTTTGATTCGGTATAATTGCTCCCTCTCTCATCCCGTTTCTAGAAAATCAATAGAAATCTCTTTTTATTTTTTTACTAAATCTCAAATCATGGATACGTTTCTCGATTTAAGCTAGTTTGACAAATGGATGAGTACTACAAGAGTACTACAAGCACACACCACTGTGACCAGGTTCATCTCGTTTCAGCTATTGTCACATTGTGTGTACCAGTGTACCACACGTCATGACTCTAACCACGGACTAGTACTTCTATTTAGTCCAGTATAATTGCTCTCTCTTTCTCCCTTCCTCTCTCTCTCTCTCTCCCTCTCTCTTCTCTTCTCTTTCTCCCCCTCTCTCTCCCTCCCTCTCTCTCTCTCCCTTCATCTCTCTCTTCTCTCTCTATCTCCTCTCTCAACCTCTCTCCCTCCCTCCATCTCTCTCCTCTCCCTCTCACCCCTCTCTCCCTCTCTCTCGCTCCCTCCCTCCCTCTCGTTTCAGCTGTTGTCACATCGGATACAAATATACCACTCGTCATGACTCCAACCACTGATTAGTACTTCTGTTCTCTCTCTCTCCCACCTCTCCCCCTCCCTCCCTCTCTCTATCTCTCCCTCTCTCCCCTCTTCTTCCCTCTCATTTCATCTATTGTCAAATCGTGTACGAGTATACCACATGTCATGACTCTCTCTCTCTCTCTCTCTCTCTCTCTCTCTCTCTCTCTCTCGTTTCATCTATTGTCAAATCATGTACCAGTACACCACACGTCATCACTCCAACCACGGATTAGTACTTCCGTTTGATTCAGTATAATTGCTCTCTCCCCCTCCCTCTCTCTCACCCTCTCTCCATCTCTCCCCCTCCCTCTCTGTCTCCATCCCTCTCTCTCTCCCTCTCGCTCCCTCCCCCTCTCGTTTCGCTTGTTGTCACATTGTGTACAAGTGTACCACACGTCGGGACTTCAACCACAGATTAGTACTTCCATTTAATTTAGTATAATTGCTCTCTCTCCCTCCCTCCCTCTCTCTCTTCTCTCCCTTCTCGCTCCATGTCTCTCTCCCTCTCTCTCTCTCTCTCCTCTCCCTTCTCTCTCTCCATGTCTCTCTCCCTCTCCTTCCTTCCCTCTCTCCCCCCCTCTCTCTCTCTCTCTCTCCCTTCCTCTCGTTTCAACTATTGTCACATCGTGTACCGGTGTACCACATGTCATGACTCCAACCATTAATTAGTACTTCCATGTTATTCGATAATTTCTCTCTCCCTCCCTCCCTCCCTCCCTATCTCTCCATCTCCCTCTTTCTCTCTCTCTCACTCCCTCTCTCTACCCCTCCCTCTCTCTCTCTCTCTCTCCTCCCTCTCTCTCTCTCTCTCTCTCTCTCTCTCCCTATCTCTCTCTCCACCCCCCTCTCTCTTCTCTCTCTCATTCCCTCTTGTTTCAGCTGTTGCCGTACTAGTATCCAACCATGGATTAGTACTATTGTCACATTGTGTGTACCAGTGTACTACATGTCATAACTCCAACCACGGACTAGTACTTCTATTCGGTTCAGTATAATTGCTCTCTCTCTCTCTCTCTCTCTCTCTCTCTCTTTCCATCCCTCTCTCTCTCCCTCCCTCCCTCTCATTTTAGCTGTTATCACATCATGTACTAGTGGACCACACGTTATGACTTCAAACAACATATTAGTATTTCCGTTTGATTCAGTATAATTGCCCTCTCTCTCCCTCTCTCTTCTCTCTCTCCCTCTCCCCTCTCTCTCGATCCATCTCTCACTCTTCCTCACTCCCTCCCTCCCTCTTGTTTCAACCATTTTCATCTCTCCCTCTCTCTCTCTCTCCCTCCCTCTCTCCATCCCTCTCATTTCAGCTATTATCACCTCGTGTACCAGTGTACCACAAGTCATGACTCCAACCATGGATTAGTACTTCCGTTTGATTCAATGTATTGCTCTCTCTCCTCTCTCTCCCCCTCTCCCTCTATCATTTTCTCTCGATCTCTCTTTCTCTCTCCCTCCCTCCCTCCCTCTCGTCTCAGCTATTGTCTCATCGTGTACCAGTGTACCACACATCATGACTCCAACCATAGATACTTTCGTTTGATTTAGTACCCTCTCTCTCTCTTCTGTCTCTCCCCCCTCCCTCTCTCCTTCCCTCTCTCTCTCACCCTCTCCCTCCCTCTCTCTTGCTCTCTCTCTCTCTCTTCTCTCTCTCTCACCCTCTCTCTCCCTCTCTCGCTCTCTCCCCCCCCTCTCATTTCAGTTGTTGTCACATTGTGTACCGCATACCACACGTCAGGATTTCAACCATGAATTAATATTTCCATTTAATTCAGTATAATTGCTCTCTCCCCCCTCTCTCTTCTCTCTCCATGTCTCTCTCCCTCTCTTTCCCTCTCTCTATCTCCCTCTCTCCCTCCCTCCCTCCAAGTATAATTGCTCTCTCGCTCCCTCCGTCCCTCTCTCTTCCTCTCCATTTCTCTCTCTCTCACTCCCTCTCTCTCTTCTCTCTCCCTCCCTCTCTATCTCCCTCCCTCTCTCTCCATCCCTCTCTCTCTTCTCTCTCTCTCATTCCCCCTCGTTTCAGCTGTTGTCACATCATATACTAGTATACCACATGTCACGACTCCAACCGTGGATTAGTACTTTTGTTTGATTCAGTATAATTGCTCTCTCGCCCTCCCCCCACTCTCTCTTTACTCTCTCCCTCCCTCTCATTTTAGCTATTGTCACATCGTGTACCACGCGTCATGACTCCAACCACGGATTAGTACTTCCGTTTGATTCAGTATAATTGCCCTCCGTCCCTTCCTCTCGTTTTCACTCCCTCCCTCTCTCTCTCTAATCTCTCCCTCTCCCTCTCTCACTTTCTCTCGCTCTTTCTCTCTCCCTCCCTCTCTCGTTTAAGCTATTGTCACATCGTGTACCAGTGTACCACACGTCATTACTCCAACCATAGATTAGTACTTTCGTTTGGTTTAGTATAATTGCTTTCTCTCTCCCTTTCTCCCTCTATCTCTCATCTTCTCAGGCCCTCCCCCTCTGTCTCTTCTCTCTCCTCTCTCAATCTCTCTCCCTCCCTCCATCTCTCTCCTCGCCCTCTCCCACTCTCCCTACCTCCCTCTCTCTCGCTCCCTCCCTCCCTCTGGTTTCAGCTATTGTCACATCGGGTACCAATGTACCACACGTCATGACTCCAGCCACTGATTAGTACTTTTGTTCTCTCTCCCTTCCTCTCTGCCCCTCCCTCCCTCTCTCTATCTCTCCCTCTCTCCCCCTCTCTCTCCCCCCCTCTTCTTCCCTCTCATTTCATCTGTTGTCAAATCATGTACGAGTATTTCTCACGTCATCACTCTCTCTCTCTCTTTCTCTATCTCCCTCCCTCTCATTTCATCCATTGTCAAATCATGTACCAGTACACCACACGTCATCACTCCAACCACGGACTAGTACTTCCATTTGATTCAGTATAATTGCTCTCTCCCTCTCTCTCTATTCTCTCTCACCCTCACCCTCTCTCCATCTCTCCCCCTCCCTCTCTATGTCTCCATCCCTCTCTGTCTCCCTCTCTCGCTCCCTCCCTCCTCTCGTTTCAGTTATTGTCACATTGTGTACCAGTGTACAACACGTCAGGACTTCAACCACAAATTAGTACTTCCATTTAATTTAGTATAATTGCTCTCTCTCCCCCTTCCTCCCTCCCTCTCTCTCTTCTCTCCCTTATCTCTCTCTCCATGTCTCTCCCTCTCTTTCCCTCTCTTTCACCCTTTCTCTCTCACCCTCTCACTTTCTCTCGCTCTTTCTCTCTCCCTCCCTCTCTCTCTCGTTTAAGCTATTATCACATCGTGTACCAGTGTACACCACATGTCTTTACTCCAACCATAGATTAGTACTTTCGTTTGATTTAGTATAATTGCTTTCTCTCTCTCCCTTTCTACCTATGTCTCTCATCTTCTCACGCCCTCCCCCTCTCTCTTCTCTCTCTCCTCTCTCAACCTCTCTCTCCCTCCCTCCATCTCTCTCCTCGCCCTCTCCCCCCTCTCTCCCTACCTCCCTCTCTCTCGCTCCCTCTCTCCCTCTGGTTTCAGCTATTATCACATCGGGCACCAATGTACCACACGTCATGACTCCAGCCACTGATTAGTACTTTTGGTCTCTCTCCCTCCCTCCCTCCCTCCCTCCCTCCCTCTCTCTATCTCTCCCCTTTCTCCCCCTCTCTCTCCCCCTCTTCTTCCCTCTCATTTCATCTGTTGTCAAATCATGTACGAGTATACCACACGTCATCACTCTCTCTCTCTATCTCCCTATCTCCCTCCCTCTCGTTTCATCCATTGTCAAATCATGTACCAGTACACCACACGTCATCACTCCAACCACGGATTAGTATTTCCATTTGATTCAGTATAATTACTCTCTCCCCCTCCATCCCTCTCTCTCTCTCCCCCCTCTCTCTCTTCTCTCTCACCCTCACCCTCTCTCCATCTCTCCCCCTCCCTCTCTATGTCTCCATCCCTCTCTGTCTCCCTCTCTCGCTCCCTCCCTCCTCTCGTTTCAGTTATTGTCACATTGTGTACCAGTGTACCACATGTCAGGACTTCGACCATAGGTTAGTACTTCTGTTTAATTTAGTATAATTGCTCTCTCCCCCTTCCTCCCTCCCTCTCTCTCTTTTCTCCCTTATCTCTCTCTCTTTCCCTCTCTCTCTCTCACTCTCTCCCTCCCTCCCTCCCTCCCTCTCGTTTCAACTGTTGTCACATCGTGTATCGCTGTACCGCATGTCATGACTCCAAACATGAATTAGTACTTCCATGTTATTCAGTATAATTTCTTCCTCCCTCCCTCCCTATCTCTCCATCTCCCTATTTCTCTCTCTCTCACTCCCTCTCTCTCTATCCCTCCCTCTCTCTCTTCTCACTCCCTCTCACCCTATTTCTCTCTCCTTCTCTCTCCACCCTCTCTCTCTTCTCTCTCTCATTCCCTCTTGTTTCAGCTGTTGCCACATCGTGTACTAGTATCCAACCATGGATTAGTACTTTCGTTTGATTCAGTATAATTGCTCCCTCTCTTTCCATCGCTCTCTCTCCCTCCCTCCCTCTCATTTTAGTTGTTATCACATCATGTACCAGTGTACCACACATTATGACTTCAACCACAGATTAGTACTTCCGTTTGATTCAGTATAATCGCCCCCCCTCTCTCTCTCTCTCCCTCTCTCCCCTCTCTCTCGATCCCTCTCTCACTCTTCCTCACTTCCTCCCTCCCTCTCGTTTCAGCTATTGTCACATCGTGTACTAGTGTACCACAACTCAGGACTCCAACCACGGATTAGTACTTTCGTTTGATTCAATATAATTGCTCTGCTTTCTCCCTCCCTCCCTCCCTTTCCCCCTCTCCCTCTATCTCTTATTTCTCTCTCCCTCTCTCTCTCTCTTCCTCCCTCCCTCCCTCTCGTTTCAGCTATTGTCACATCGTGTACCAGTGTACCACAAGTCATGACTTCGACCATGGATTAGTACTTTTGTTTGATTCAACATAATTGCTCTGTTTCTCCCTCTCTCTCTCCTCTCCATATCTCTCTCTTCTCCCTCTCTCGACCTCCCTCCCTCGCGTTTTAGTTGTTGTCACATCGTGTACCAGTGTACCATATGTCATGACTCCAACCATGGATTAGTACTTTCATTTGATTCAATGTATTGCTCTCTCTCCTCTCTCCCCCCTCTCTCCCTCTCCCTCTATCACGTTCTCTCGATCTCTCTTTCTCTCTCCCTCCCTCCCTCTCGTCTTAGCTATTCTATCATCATGTACCAGTGTACCACATATCATAACTCCAACCACAGATACTTTCGTTTGATTTAGTACCCTCCCTCTCTCTCTCTCTTCCTTCCTCTCTCTATCTCTTCTCTCTCACCCTCTCTCTCCCTCCACCTCTCTCCCTCCCTCTCTCTCCTCTCTCTCTCACCCTCTCTCCCTCCCTCCCTCTCTCTTTTCTCTCTCCCTCACCCTCTCTCCATCTCTCCCCTCCCTCTCTCTTTCCCTTTCTCTTCGTCCCTCTCTCTCGCTCTCTCGCTCTCCCCCCTCTCATTTTAGTTGTTGTCACATTGTGTACCAGTGTACCACACGTCAGGACTTTGTTGACGGTCGTTAAGTGCCAATTTTTACCGTCTACTAGACATGAGAAAGGACCTAAATATAATTACCAACTCGATATAGGGGTTATACTAATGGAATTCCACGAGTTTTGGTGAATGTCTGCTTACGCAGGTGTTAGCTGAAAATACCAAAGGAAGGCCCACATGTCGTTTACATAGAGATAATCGGGAACCGGTGAAAATTCTCAGTAACTGAAGGTTCGAGAAGGCTCGGACCAAACGGAGCCCGAACCGGCTCGGTGGAGAGTCGGCCGACTCCCCACCTTGGGCGGCCGACACCCACTTCACCAATCGCGCGCCCGCGGATCCCCGTTCCACCGCCTTTGAGGATGAATAATAATCGTCCGCTTTAGGTCGGTTTGATCCGAGGGCTCGGTGCATCCTAGGGGGCTATATATGCGGGCCCCCGGCCCCCGGAGGAGGCATCCCTTGAAACCCTAATTCATTATTTCCGAGAGGATCAAAGTGAGAGAGGTCCCTTGAATGGATCTCCTCCCTAGAGCCTAGCATTTAAGATAGATAGAGAGAGTATAGGGTGGAGATAGAGTTGGAGGAAGCCCGGCATGTCGGTGTCTCCTCTCCGGTTGTACCGCGGGATCAAGTCTCCTAACCCGAGGCTTGGTTCTAGGATCATTCTCGCAATTCAACTTCTAATACTAGTAAGTTCTTGTTATTATTGCTCTTTGGTTTACGAGTTTACTTTATTCGCTTCCGGTTGGGAATAGAGTAATCGTTCGTAGCGTAAGCGTGGTGCTTGGGCTAAGTTCACTCGTAGATGCTCCCTATCCGGCCGGAACCGTGGTAGTAGCGGGGGAGATGACACCTTTGTTACCTTTGTAATCCACTTCCCGTCGCAGGTAAGGTAGGTCCAAAAGTGCTAGGTTAAGCATCCTCTCGTGGTGTCTTTTCTTAGGTGCTCCCATAGAGTAGTAGTTGCAAAGCTTGCCATAGGTTGGAAGGAGACTGTGGTAGTAATCCTCTCTATATCGCTCATTACCTTGTCTATAGCTCGTGGGTTAAGTATAGACTTGGGTTAGTCGATGCACGTTTTCTCCTAGCGGATAAATAAATAACGATACTGAATATCTCCCGGGTGAAGTGCTCACCGATATCCGTGCGCTTGCGGATTATTTCTCTTTGATTCTTTCGTGTGCGTATCTAGTATCAACAAGCATTTCCGGCGCCGTTGTCGGAGAAAGACGGTCTCGCCGAGATAACCTTAAGTCATGCTTAGCCTTGTATTATACTTTTATCTTTTTCTTTTTGTTTTCTTTTGCCTTTTATTTTCTATCCTTATAGATAACCCAAATTCCACGCCTATCCACCAATATCTTGCACCCATGAGCACATGCTTAGAGCCTCTAGAACCCATGATTTTCACATCTAGCTATGAGCTACACCAACTGCGGGTTGCAATAGGTCAAAGCCAACCCTTTTCTACAGCTAGAGTCCTATCTTCTAATCAAGAGGGTATTGTACCCAAGGTCCTATCCTCAACCGGTGAGGGTAATGAACCCAAAGTCCTATCCTTCCGATCAAGTAGGTAATGAACTTTTGGCTACACTTAGGGAATCTTCTAATTTTCATATAAACTTAGGTTTAGACCTAGCCTTACAAGACCATGTTCTTATTCAACATCTATATATGGGTCTTGATAATATCGCCTTTGGAGGAGTTTTCCTTTCTTTACCCATTAGTGAAGTGAGATTTGTCCTTATTAGTGGACACACTCCTTGCACTAGCCTTCATGATAACATCCTAGAGGTAGAGAAGGAATCATCCCACAAACTAGAAGAGGAAGTTTCCATAGCCACTTTGCAAACATTCAAATCCCATGATTTGGCTACCCATCCCAAACTAGTAGTACTCCAAAGTCCCCTAAGGGAAGAAGTAATTCTACCCTTAGAGATTCTCTTTGATAATGATTTTGGGAGGAGTTTTAACTTCCCGCTTCATAAGAGATCTTTTAGTGCATGCATTATAAATCTTCTCGGAAGAGATCTCTTAGAAAGCGTCTCAAATCCAATCCCTTTGAAGGACGCTTAGAAAGACTCAAGGATGGCATATCAAGTGATGCCATGGAAGGAGAGCGTAGCCATTTAGAAACCACCTTCGCTCTCTCTCCTCCTTTATGACCACATCAAAAATAGAATATGAACCCACCTTTAAACCCATCCTTGACCCCTATGACTCGTTTTTTATGCTCTTTCTCCTAAACCACCCGATGATCCTAGAAATCCATCTAGCTATCCCATGCATAGGAATCATCAAAACCATATAGAGGATCGCGAAGAGCAACATCCATGGCTAGAGAGCATTAAAAACCTATGTGCTATTGCCATTGAATGGATGGACAAGGCCTTAGATAAGATCATTTCGATAGACGATCCAGGGGAATTTTGGACATTTATGTCGAGTCACCCTTGGAAGTGGAAGATGATGGAGGCTTCAATGAGCAAAGTAGTTACTTCTTAAACACCCCATCAAGACCTTGCTCATATGAAAAATCTCCCGATTCACTTAGTCTCTCCAACATTACCGCACATGAGATCTTCAACCCCCTCATGCTCCCTATTCCTATAGATTTTGAGAGGGTGGTTGTAGACATATATACTTATCATAAACATTGCAGATCTCGTTGTGTTGAATCTTGAGATAGTATACATAGACTGGTGTTGGAAGGGGAACCACTTCACAAATTCGCATCTTGAAGGTTTCCCAAGGACAAGCTTAGTGTCCTAAAACAAGTACTCTCCGTCATCATGACATGAGTGTTCACCTTTCTACCGTGGCCGTCCTTGTTAAATGAGCATAGAGTTATAATTATAAAAATATTCCTTCGGTATTCTTGCCACTAACCTTTCCAGTTCGATACAAAAAGATCAAGGAATAACAAATGCAAGGTATGTCCAACCAATCATTATGCAACATTGAATTACATTCATCCAATCTTGATTTCTGCAAAATTCAAGCTTGGGGGATATACTTCCATAAATACATCTTTTGCCATGTTGCTACATTATTTTGGTTGTCCCTACCTTTGGCATGCTCAATTTGCTAAACATCAATCATGCTCGCCATCACCGTTTGAGTAAATCTCTATAGTGCTCTCATGCCGCCTTTGTTTGCTATAATATACTTTGGTTTGGAGGTGCTTCATATGAGTACTTCTAAAGGCTTTTAAATTAAGCGTGGTGCTTAGGTTAAATTGCTTTCCTTAATTAGATTAGACATGGAGTCTAGTTTGGTTATTGAACTAAAATTATGTCAGTAGTAGATATTGGTATATTTTGTTGGACTAACTCCCGTAAGAACTTCCAAATCCAAATTGGGAAAGTCCAGAGATGAACTCACATCGAGATGAATCAAGGCATATGATGAACTCCAACAACTTCGCACAAAGACACTCATTCATCGTCAAGAAAGAATTGAAAGAATTTATGGCGTGCCTATTCATGTGAGCCAACGAAATCACCACTTCGATGGAACAAAAGAGACAAGAGTGCCACAAGAAGGATCAACATTAATAGCACTCACCCAAAGGAAGTGGATGAACAAGGTGACAAGCTATGAGCAACCTTGAAGACATCATAGCATTGAGCCTAAAACTCGAGCTAGGACACCAATGAGAAGCCGGGAGAAACTCACCTCATTTTGGCCAATCAAAGACCCGCTCTTGTTATTCTTGAAGACACCATCTTGCACGTCGGCAGAAGGACAGCATGTCATATAGCATGCATCCTTGTGTCAACCAATCACCATCAAGGGTTGACTACCGACCAAGCCCAAGAAGACCATGAACAACTACATTTGCAAGATGATGTCCCTATGCCATTGGAGATGAAGCCCGCATACAATTAATGATGTCCCTTCCTTGATCATCAAGACGGATGGCGTATCATTAACCGCAACTCTTGCCATGCCGCTAGAAGACAAAGACCATCAAGGAAGAACTCGAGTCTACATCTCCAATGAACATCAATTCACAACAAGGCTCAACAAAAATCAAGAATGGTTGACAAAAGAAGATCATGCAACTATCTCGCATCCTCATATCCCGGATTGGACAAATCAAAGGAGAGATCTTTGCTCAATGGACCTAGAATCGAGAGGCCTCTCCGACGTACTTAAAATAGAGGATGGACAAAGGCTCCAAAGAACATGGAGTTGCAACACACTTCGAGGGATGATTCAACACACAAACTTGGCTTCTAGTGACGAGCAACAACAAGCTTGGGGGAGGAAGGCAGCGACTCCTCCAATGATGATCCAACAATGAGCTCCCTCTTCTCAAGCCCTCGTCGCTCTAGCACACTTGGTTTGTAATTCCTCCACTCACAATTACTTCCTCTCTATAACTTTAAATGTTTTCTGTAGATGTCATACACACAAATCAAGCTTAAGACAAACTAAAATCAATCCTTAAGAGAAGAAGTAATGTTGAGCAAATGTTCTATGCTAATTAAAATTTTCAACCCAACCTTTTTGTAGCATAGAATATGACCTTTACCTTTAAGACAACTCTACCCTTGTTATTTGTATATTCCTTCGGGTATGTGTTGTCTACTAATCCTATGCAGTGAAGAAACAATAAGTGGAGCACAAGGTCTAGGTAAAGGACCACTAGAAGCATCTACTACTCATCACAAGGTGCTCCAAAGATAAAGTTCAACCCGCAACATGCACACTAAACAAGATGCCGCTAGCATCACAATTAAAGGTTCACTTCAAACCATTGGAGAAGGAAAGAACATGGATGACCCCTTCCTCAAGAGATATCAACTCAAGAGGTGCAGCTCAAGGTCTCTACCTTTGAGATCAAATGATGACCGAAGGAGTGAACATGATAAGAAGTCCTATTCCGAGGGCTTAAAACACCGAACCCTTGCCAAGGAGGTAACTTGGTAGTTATCCATATTTCCCATTTCAAGATTGCACAAGTTTTTCTTTTAGCATATTCACTTTCCGCATAATCGTTCTTGTTGCATATTTATTTTGCTACATCCGTATTAGAAAAGAAAATAATTGTGTCTTGCATTGCATCTAGAAAATGCTAAGCCCCATATGAATAATTTTGTGGTGCGACAACCCACAAAGATATCCACCGTGGTGGCATAAAAATAAGTTTTCATCTTAGTTGCATTTTTTCTCGCCCGCATATCATAAATATAAAATTGCAAAAATATTAAGATCGTGCTAAAAAGATTTTATGTGTTAAGGAAGTTCTAGACATTCAAGGCTTAGAGGGTTATCACTAACACTTAATCGTTCCACAAGCTTTGCCGTCTATTTGAGCCTCGCAATTTAAAGGATCAAGAAGAGCCAACAGCAAAAGGACGTCATGTCCCCCGTCCTGAGTGTTGTCTTCAACCGCAGCAAAGGCCGCTTCTCTACGCCATTATCCCCGACACTCCAGGAGGAGCAATACGCCTTCACCGCGCCGGAACACCATTAGACTACGTCAACATCCAAATTGGGGAGAGCACCCCTTGTATCCAGCTAAGTATCACTAGCTTATCTATCTACCTATTTGTTAAGTTTGCTAAATAAAATATAGGAGAGTATGTGAAAAGTATGCCTTTTCTAAAATGAACCCTACAGAATAATCTCTTATATGGAAATGATGAATAGTTGCTCGCCGTAATTCCTTTCAAGTACCTAGTTTTCAACCTTGCACTCTCCCGAGTTTTGGACACAACCGTTTAGATTTGAGATTTACTCGAACCCGAAACTTGTGGGTAGCGAATGCTTGATCTAAGTCTAGGTAGTTGACGGATATGATATGGGAAAGTTTTGAGCCGGCGTTCATCTTGTTCCTAGAGATACTAGAGTTCTGAGAGTTTATCTTTTAAAATCTTAAAATTTCTCGCATGATGAGTTCCCGTATGACGAGAGTTAAAAATTCCTACCACAAACCCATACATTCATGCTTGCTAGATTAGGAAAACCCATCTATTTATATAGATCATATTGTAGGCTTGAGTGTAGTCTTTATAGGCATTGAGTGTGGTTATGTCAGGACCCATAAGGAACCAAATATGCAGTTAAAGTCAATACTATATGCTCTCCATCTATTAATCTATGCTACTGTCTTCGAAGCATGCACCCATTTTATAAATACTATTCATTCTCACAGGCTACTGTCCCTAGAAGTACCACCCACATATAGATCCATATCCACTACAAATCATGCTATCTCTACCCCGGAGATACGCACTTATGCTTTCCTACCTTGGGAGTACGCATTCCCCCACATATTGTGTCAGTTCTCTACCCCGGGAGATACGCGCTTATGCCGCTCCTACCCCGAGTACGCATGCATCCATCCATCCATCCATCCACAAAATACATACGCCACTCATTTCACTTCATCCGTAAAAGGTTCTACTTCCTATCCCGGGAGTGAACATCTAGAAATAATCATCGCCGTTCCATTTGCCTACATAAAAGCTCCAAATATTATCATTTCAAGTTATACACTCCCCGCTGCTAAAGTTTCGTTTTCGAAGATTGGTTGCTCTAAAAAAAGAGAGAGAGAGAAAAAAAGAAAAAAAAAAGAAAAAAAGAAAAAAAGAGAAAGAAAGAGTAGCCAAGTCCTTCCTTTCAAGAATAAAGGGAGTCATGTTATCCCCAAATGAGCAAGTGTAGAAGTAGATGTTCGCCAAGTGATCACCCCTCATAATCATTTCCTTATCATCATCATCTTATCATTCATCCCATTTCCTCCTTCACATGCACATATGACTTTATTATTATTTTAGTTCCTATTGGATCCATAGTTTAACTGTGCAATATATGCAAGTGAGTTTGAGTGTCTCCCCACCTACAAGCTCCACATAAGCCTATTAAAAAGTAGGGTGAGAGAGAGAAGGCTCTTTCCACTATGCCTTAGTTCCACAAATACCACATATTTTGAGAGAAGAGAGAAGGCATACACTACTCATGCCTTGGAGAGGATCCAGAAATACCACAAATGAGAGACTTGAAAGGGTCATACAAGGAAACTCTGAGTTTTATTTGAAAATCTTGCAAAAACTCCGGAATGACAGTTGATCAAAGAGCGAGAAACATAGCGCTTGACTCGACCGTTCTGTCTTTCAACTGCTCAAGACCCAAGTGACGGTTACAAGCTCCATGGTGAAAGGTAATATGAGTAAGTTTTGAGTCAGAATAGTTCACTCTAATCCGGAGGAGAGTTCTTGTTTGAACACATGTGTACTTTTGAGGCGTGAAAGCATTGTAGCAACTCCTGATTCATCACTGAGTTTATCTTTGCTCAGAGACGAGCAAAAGGTAAGCTTGGGGGAGTTGTTGACGGTCGTTAAGTGCCAATTTTTACCGTCAACTAGACATGAGAAAGGACCTAAATATAATTACCAACTCGATATAGGGGTTATACTAATGGAATTCCACGAGTTTTGGTGAATGTCTGTTTCTGCAGGGTGTTAGCTGAAAATACCAAAGGAAGGCCCACATGTCAGGTTTACATAGAGATAATCGGGAACCGGTGAAAATTCTGTAACTGGAAGGTTCAAGAAGGCTCTGGACCAAACGGAGCTCCGAACCGGCTCGGTGGAGAGTCGCCGACTTCACCTTGGGCGGCCGACGCCCACTTCGGCCAATCACCGCCGCCTCGCGGATCCCCGTTCCACCGCCTTTGAGGATGAATAATAATCGTCCGTTTAGGTCGGTTTGATCCGAGGGCCGGCGGTGTGCATCCTAGGGGCTATATAAGCGGCCCCCGGCCCTGGAGGAGGCATCCCTTGAAACCCTAATTCATTATTTCCAGAGAGGATCAAAGGAGAGAGGTCCCTTGAATGGATCTCCTCCCTAGAGCCTAGCATTCAAGATAGATAGAGAGAGTATAGGGAGGTAGAGTTGGAGGAAGCCCGCATGCTCTGTCTCCTCTCCTCCGGTTGTACCCGCGGGATCAAGTCTCCTAACCCGAGGCTTGGTTCTAGGATCATTCTCGCAATTCAACTTCTAATACTAGTAAGTTCTTGTTATTATTGCTCTTTGGTTTACGAGTTTACTTTATTCGCTCCGGTTGGGAATAGAGTAATCGTTCGTAGCGTAAGCATGGTGCTTGGGCTAAGTTCACTCGTAGATGCTCCCTATCCGGCGGAACCGTGGTAGTAGCGGAGATGATAGTCCCTTTGTTACTTTGTAATCCACTTCCCGCGCAGGTAAGGTAGGTCCAAAAGTGCTAGGTTAAGCATCCTCTCCGTGGTGTCTTTTCTTAGGTGCTCCCATAGAGTAGTAGTTGCAAAGCTTGCCATAGGTTGGAAGGAGACTGTGGTAGTAATCCTCTCTATATCGCTTCATTACCTTGTCTATAGCTCGGGGTTAAGTATAGACTTGGGTTAGTCGATGCACGTTTTCTCCTAGTGGATAAATAAATAACGATACTGAATATCTCCTGGGTGAAGTGCTCACCGATATACGTGCGCTTGCGGATTATTTCTCTTTGATTCTTTCGTGTGCGTATCTAGTATCAACAGACTTCAACCACAAATTAATATTTCCATTTAATTTAGTATAATTGCTCTCTCCCTCTCCCCCTTCTCTCTCCATGTCTCTCTCCCTCTCTTTCCCTCTCTCTATCTCCCTCTCTCCCTCCCTCCCTCCAAGTATAATTGCTCTCTCGCTCCCTCCCTCTCTCTCCCTCTCCATTTTTCTCTCTCTCACTCCCTCTCTCCCTCTCTCTATCCCTATCTGCCTCTCTCTATCTCCCTCCCTCTCTCTCCAACCCTCTCTCTCTTCTTTCTCTCTCGCATTCCCTCTCGTTTCAGCTGTTGCCACATCATATCCTAGTATACCACATGTCATGACTCCAATCGTGGATTAGTACTTTTGTTTCATTCAGTATAATTGCTCTCTCACCCTCCCCCTCTCTCTACTCTCTCCCTCCCTCTCATTTTAGCTGTTGTTACATCGTGTACCAGTGTACCACACGTCATGACTCCAACCACAGATTAGTACTTCCGTTTGGTTCAGTATAATTGCCCTCCCTCCCTCTCGTTTTCACTCCCTCCCTCCCTCTCTCTCTAATCTCTCCCTCCCTTCCTCCCCTCTACCTCTCCCTCTCTCACTTTCTCTCGCTCTTTCTCTCTCCCTCCCTCTCTCTCGTTTAAGCTATTGTCACATCATGTACCAGTGTACCACACGTTATTACTCCAACCACATCGTTTGATTTAGTATAATTGCTTTCTCTCTCCCTTTCTCCCCATGTCTCCCCCTCTCTCACTCTCCCTCTCTCTCTTTGTTTCCCTCCTCTCTCTCTCTCTCCCTTTCCCTCTTCTCTCTCTCTCCCTCTCTCTCCCTGCCCCCATCTCCCTATTTCTCCCTCCCTGTTGTTTCAACTGTTGTCAAATCTTGTGCCTGTGTACCACATGTTATGACTCTAACCACAAATTAGTACTTCTATGTTATTCAGTATAATTGCTCTCCCTCTCTCCCTATTTCTATCTCTCCCTCCCTCTCTCTCTATCCCTTCCTCTCTCTCTCTACCTCCTCACTCTATCCCTCCCTCTCTGTCGCCCTCCCTCTCTCTCTTCTCTTTGTCCCCCCTCTCTCCCCATCTCTCTCCCCCTCTCTCTACCCCTCTCTCTCTTCTCTCTCTCATTTCCTCTCGTTTCAGTTGTTGCCACATCGTGTACTAGTATACCACATATTATGACTCCAACCACGGATTAGTACTTTTGTTTGATTCAGTATAATTACTCTCTCTCTCTCTCTCTCCCTTCCCTCTCCCTCTCTAATCTCTCCCTCCCTTTCTCTCGGTTTCTCTCCCTCCCCCTCTGAAAGGCCACAACGGCTATAGGGGGTGAATAGCCTAATAAAATTTCTAGCAATGACACTAGACAAACATGTTAGCTAGCAAGGCGGTAAATGTGCAAAGCTAAAGCTTCGACTACGCTATGCAAGCCGACCTACACAATGTAAAACATTAGCAACGTTGAGTGTCATTAATTACCGAAACCAAACCGAAGCTTTCACCCTCTCTCTATAATCTCTCCCTCCCTCCCCTCTCCCTCTCCCTCTGGCACTTTCTCTCGCTCTTTCTCTCTCCCTCCATGCCTCTCATTTCAGCTATTGTCACATCGTGTACCAATATACCACACGTCATGACTCCAACCACAGATTAGTACTTCCGTTTGATTTAGTATAATTGCTTTCTCTCTCCCTCTCATTTCATTGCTTTCTCTCTATTGTCACACCGTTAGCTGATTTCAGTAATAAAAGTGATGACTGAGTTGTATTATGCTGACTGAGATTAGGGCTGAAGGCGGCCCCTGAGTATCAGAAGTGTTGGCTGATTTTAGTATGAAAAGCGATGACTGAGTTGTATCATGTTGACTGAGATTAGGGTTGAAGGCGCCCCCTAAGTATCAGAAGCGTTGGTTGATTTTAGTAATAAAATCGATGACTGATTTGTATTATGTTGATTGAGATTAGGGTTGATGGCGTCCCTTGAGTATTAGTAGCATTGGCTGATATTACTAATAAAAGCGATGACTGAGTTGTATTATGTTAACTGAGATTAAGGTTGAAGGCGCCCCTAAGTATCAGAAGTGTTTGATGATTTTAGTAATATAAGCGATGACTGGGTTGTGTTATGTTTATTGAGATTAGGTTTGAAGGCTTCCACTGAGTATCAGATGTGCATTGGCTGATATTAGTAGTTAAGCGATGATTGAGTTGTATTATGCGGACTGAGATTAGGGTTGAAGGCGTTCCCTGAGTATCAGAAGCGTTGGCTGATATTAGTAATAAAAGGCCTGATCAAGTTGTGTTATGCCTACTGAGATTAGGATTCAAGGCATCCCCTGAGTATTAGAAGCGTTGGCTGATTTTAGTATTAAAAGCGATGATTGAGTTGTATTATGTTGATTGAGATTAGGGTTGAAGGCGTGCACTGAGTATCTAAAGCGTTTGTTGATATTAGTAATAAAAATGATGACTGAGTATCAAAAGTGTTTGTTGATTTTAGTATCAAAAGCGATGACTGAGTTGTATTATCTTCACTGAGTTTAGGGTTCCGTGCGTACGTTGAGTATCAAGCATTGGTTGATTTTAGTAATAAAAACGATTATTGAGTTGTATTATCTTGACTGAGATTAGGGTTGAAGGCGCCCCCTGAGTATCAGAAGCGTTGGCTGATTTGTTGTATCATGTTGACTGAGATTAGGTCTCAAGGCGCCCCCTGAGTATTAGAAGCGTTGGTTGAATTTAGTAATGTCCAAGACCAGTATGTCCAGCAAAACATTGGGGATGGCGCGACAACCGCCAGGAGCTGCTTGCTATCCATCAAAGGGTAGAAAAATACCACATTTGGATTGAAGGAATATCACATCTAATTGATAGATCCACGATTTCCAGAAGTTCGTGCTTTGGCAACAGAGGACTATAGTCCATGAACCCCCAAAGAGTTAAAACCAGAGATTGAATCTTGCATCTTTCCCCTTTTATAAGCAGGTAGTTCGTGCAAAACCAACCTAATTCCATGTGTTGCTAAAATTATTCGTACTCCATATGTTGATGGACAGAAATTATAAGCCCAACATAGGGCACCAAGATCTAGAAACAAAAGGTAATTGAATAGTAGTAGTGAAAATTGAATAGTAGTAGTGACTTAGCAACTGTAACAATAGGACCCAAGGGCAACATAGGACATCGTCAAGCTAACTAATGTTCCAAACTAAGTACACATTAAGTACACACCGTGAGCTTATCGTACTCATATTCCAATCTAAGTACAGTAAAATAAATATCAAGTTTAACTACATTTATACAAAATAATATGAACATTTGTACCTCTAAATAGGATTAATATACAAATATATTATATAATTAATATGATAAAAATTATTTGATAATATAAATCTTATTATTTTTATGTAGATTTGATCAAACTTAAATTTGTTTGACTCAAGTATGAGATATACATTTATTTTGTATTGTAGTGTACTACTCCGCTTTAAAATAAGTGTCATTCTCGCCTCCCCCATGCGCTAAATATTTTTATCTTTGACATAATATATGTAAAAAATTGCTAATAACTATAATGCATAAAGCATAATTCATATTATTAGATAGATCATTAAATCTATTTTCATAATAAACTTATTACAGATACTAATATTGCAAATACTTTTATAAATCTAGTCGAACTCATATAAGACAGAAACCATAGTAAATTGATGACACTTATTTTGGAACAGAGGGAGTATCTTAAAACATCACATTAGTACCATCCATAAACTTATTGTACACACTCTTTTCTGAAATAAGTACATATCACACACTTTGAGAAGTCAAATAAATCTAAAGGTTAACTAAATTTATACAAACTAATGTTTCACTCTCATCACCGTTTGAACAAGGCACGAGCCGACAGACTTCTCTTTGCAAAGTGGGGGAAAAATCACCATTTCAGCGCCAAAATTTGCGTTCAATTCAGACTAGAGAAACAAAGATTTGACTAGATCAATTTCAGCGTCATCATCTGGAAGTAAACAAAATAGCTTGATACCATCATGCAAATAAACATATAACAGATTTACCAACATCAGTATTAAGTAGGAGTGTCAGAGCACTAAAATCATATTTTTCAAGTAACATGGTTCTGAAATATGCAGAATGTTATTCAGGTACACTTTACATGGTATGTGAAATTTGTGTGTTAAATTCTCATGAACAGAACACACTTTCCCATTTCATCAAGACAACACAAATGTCGAAACTATACTAAACTCCAAATATTTCTGAAATGTGATATGGCCTTATATAACCTTACCTTTATTAGGTGGTGTATTGTTGAAAGTTGTCTTCACATGCCGGAAAGCTGAGCGCTTTGTCACATCTAGCTCCTCAAGGCCATCTGAAATTTCCAAGCAAAATGATTTTAAGAAAACTTCTATATTTGTACTGCAGATTATATATTAGTATTAAGCATGAATATATGCAACTGCTTACTCGCTGGTTCGTAAACAACATTTTCATATCCGCAGTATCCAACTCTATTATGCTTGCATAGATTCTCGCAATAATGCAAGCCACTTTTTAAAAGAGGACCCTGCCATTGAGGATGAGAACCCGACTTTTTGCGAGTTAGATGAATCAGCAATAGGTTACGGTGGAGGAGAATTTGGGGTGGCGGCACTAAAGGTGGCCGGGAAATAGGTAGTGGCGGTGGGGGTGGGGGGGGGTGGCATATCTAGTGGTGTAAATGGTGGGGGAGCTATAGTTGGCAGGGGTAGTGATGGTGGCATTTTCTCAGAATGTTGTGCTGAACCTCCAGAAAGCTGTGGAAGGGTAACACAAGAGGGCATGAAAGGAAGAGAAGCTACATGGATGACTTGACA
>JAENPR010002389.1:0-59209 GCA_018135685.1 Themeda triandra | reverse complement strand
ACGTAAGTATTCATGAAATAAGTTTTGTAATGTTTGGATTAATATTTTAATGTGTAGGAATCATGGAAGTTTCATTTATTAATTAAAAGAGGTTATTCTAAACAATATGCTAATGCCCTTGGTGTACAAATTTGTTTGACTAATTTTATGTTAATAAGTATTCATGTCTATGATACGTAATTAGTAGTATTATATAGATCTTTGAATCTGTTTTTATAATAAATTTACTTATAGGGATAAATATTGTACATATTTTTTAGAAGTGCAGTCAATATTACGGAATGACTACTATATTTTTTATTTCTTTATTTCTTTATTCACATTGCACGAAACGGATTCAACGGTGGGCATAGGGTATCAGGCGCGCGTGCTCGTGGGGTGGGCCTGACTGCCAGCCACAGTGAAGAAACACAAACGGTGGGAGCTGGCATCCGTGTGCTCCCTTGGCTAGCCAATGAGGAGGCTTGCTGCCAAGTCAACGATCCGGGAGTGGAGCCTGGCTTGCGTCGTGGCTGGCCTATGGCTGCTCGCCATTGTGGTGTGCTAGCACATCATCCATGCAGTTCCCTCGCGCGATTCTTGCGGTTGGAACGGCCACATCGAAAGCCCCGGCTAACAGCATCTATCTATGCTTGAAGGGCACAGGGCACCGGCTCCGGGCGGCGCTCCGCAACAGTGCGAGATAAGAGAGAGAAGCAGGGGAGAGAGGGTTGAAGGGAGCAGAGGGGAGCGGACGGAGTAGACGGCGCCGGCGACGACGTGCTCCAGTGGAGCTCGGCCCGGCGTGCGCGCGGCCTGCGCGGGCGAGAAGTAGCGACGCGGCCGCATCCAATCCAGCGACGGCAAGGGCGGCCGCGGCGGGGCGAGCTCCGCGTGGGAGAAGTAGCAGCGGGCGGCGTCCTTCTCGCGGCCTGGACCACGGCCGGCGGAGCCTCGCCGGCAGCGCCTCGCCCTTCCCGTCGACCTGCCCAGCTCCTCCGCCGCCCCCCTGCTCTCTCTCCTCCCTCCCCTGCACGAGCTCTGCGGCGGCTTCGAGGCGCGCGCGGGCGGTGGAGCTTGGCCCGGGCGGCGCTCGCGGCCAGGCGGAGCTCCCGCTCGCGGCCGGCGAGGGCACGGCCATGGCCGTGGCGGGCCCTGCGACCGGCGGCCTGGGCGAGCTCGGCTCGTCTCAGCTCGCGGCCGTACGCAGCGACGAGGACGGGCCGCGGCGTCCCGGGCGGTTGCTGCTGTGTGTGTCCGTGCAGCCAGCGCCGACGGTGAGCGGCCCGCGAGCGGCGACGGCGAGGAGGTGAGAGGTGACGCGGTCGGCTTGGGCGAAGGAGGACGGAGGAAGGAAGATGTAAGTTATATTTGTGCAAAGTTCGAGGGCTTTTTCGCAAAGTTTTCTGAGAGAGGAGGAGGGACTTCGGGTTGTATTTCATCATAGTTCGAGGGCTTTTTTACAAAATGACCGGAACTCGCCCGATCTGGGCCATCCGTCCGCCCGATCGGACGGCCGGGAAAAGCGGCCTACGTGGCCACTCTCGTTGGCCTTCTTTTGTTGCAGAGTTCGTATGGTAAGACTAGAAATGTGCGCGGCGTTGCCGCTTATGGCCAGTAGTTAGCTATGCGTCGTACGTGTATTTATGGCCAGTGGTTAGCTATTTGTCGTACATGTATGTATGTGTTTTTTCTTCGTACGGCGTATATTTTAAGTGTATTCATTTTGTTTGTTTGCATGCGTGACATGGTGTACTCATATATGTCAGTGTACGGAATGTCATATATATATATAGTGAAGTATTTTGATTCTTATATGTATGTCAGCGATTATTTGTTTTGGATTCTTTTGTATTACGAGTTAGTGTTAAATTAAAAAATTAGGAAACAAAAATTCTGGAAAAATATATTAATTGATTTATAGTTAAGGGGGGAGAATTAGGAATCGAAAATTATGATAAAAGGTATGAATTGTTTTAGAGTTAATTTTGGGGAGATATTTTTAGTTCGTGTGCGATATGATGAAAAAAATTTAATTGATGACATAAAATTATAAATGTATATATGATATGATATTTTAAGTTAAGTGCATAGATCTAGTTCTAAGAAACTCAACAAAACTGGTTTCGTATTTTTATGATTTTTCTATAATTTTATATGAATTTTAGAAGATCTCTGTTTTGAAAAGAAAAGATTAAAGATTATTAGAAAAGAAAAATAGCGTCGGGTCGTATTCGGCCCACTAAGGCCCAGCGAGCGTGAGGCCGGCCCAGTGGGGAGGCGGCCGGCATGGGCTGATGCTCGATTTCAAGAAAGTTTGAGGTCCTTTTTGAAAGAAATTCGAGAGAGAGGAGAGAGGAGGCCGAATCTAGGGTTATATTTCACCAAAGTGCGAGGGCCTTTTTGTAAAATGACCAGGGACTCGGCCCGATCCGGGCCATCCGTCCGCCCGATCGGACGGCCGTGATTAAACCGAGAGAGTGGGCTGACGACGGGTTATATTTCACCAAAGTGCGAGGTCTTTTTTGCAAAATGTTCGGGACTCGCCCGATCTGACCGGGCCGTCGCGCCCCGATCGTACGGCTGAGAATAGCCGCCAACGTGGCCGCTGGCATATATATCTGTGCGTGTCTAAATTTTTTTATGTACCGCGTATAGTGCAATTATATTATTTTTTATGTGTATATTTACTCCAAGTGTGTATATATGGGACATGATATAATCGCATATGTGTACGTATGGAATGTCATGTATCGTATATGTTCAATTGTGAGTCTTTGTATGTATGTACGCGAGTATTTAAAATTTAATTGGACACGAAAGGTTATTAAAAAGGGTATGAATTTGTAGGGTTTGATTTTAGAGTTTTTTTTATGTGGAATTACGGATTTGAACTTAAGGAGGAGGAGATATAAATTTTCTAAGTTTATCGGCAAAATACGAATGGAAAGGAATTTGGAAATTATCACTAAATTTTGGGTGATGAAAAAGATGTGGAAAAATTTAGATAGGTTGCGAGGGTGGACTAATTAGGTTTAAAAGATTTGTTTCGTGATTTCTAACTAAACTGTGCAATTAGTTTTTTATTTAGTCTATATTTGTGCATATGCCGCAATATGGGTCAATATTTTTTGAAAACTAAACACACCCTTAGCATGGCATGATCATGATGGCTAGCGCAGGCGAGGTCCCTGCGGTGGCGGCACCCCGCCACCCTTTCACGTGCGGGGCCATGGGCACAGTGTGGGGATTTTGGATGATTTATGGCGAAAGAATTACGTTATTTAAAATTAAGACGTTGAAGATATAAATTATTAAAGTGTATCTAATAAAAGCGAATGAAATGAACATGGAAATTGTTTCTACAATTTTAACCTATCAAAAATAAGGGGAAAATATTTACGTAGGTTCTAAAGTGATTTTGAGTTAATTTAGGAATTTTCTATGGATTTTTTTGTCTGTGTACGATCCCCGGGTGTACGTAGCAATTTGTCCTACTGGCCGACGCGTGGTTGAACTGTTTGGACTGAGCACTGTTTTCGTGGTCCATGCACCGACTGTAGACTCGTCTCCTTCTCGTCTTTATTTCACATGGACTCTGTCCATAGAGAAACAGGAGAGAAAGTGGTGCCTAGCCTATGACAGGGCTATTGCCCATCGTTCTCATCCTCTCGTTCCCATTCGTGAATCAAGAAATTCCCATTCGTGAATCAAGAAAGAGAACAGAGCGGAGAGAGGAAGAGCACCATCAGCCGTAGCCCGTAGGGATAGCTCGTGGCCGGTGGTTGAGAGGAGGCATTCATTGCTGCTTTGTCACTTTGTTGCTTGCAAAGCCGAGAAGACAAGGCGCCATGCGTTGTTCCTTCGCGCTCACCAATGCGCTTCTCGCCGCGGGAGCTGCACGGCCCCTACTCGCGATGGGGGATGGCCGGGTCGGAGCGGCCGCTGGCTGGGCCGCCACGCCCGCATCTCGCCTGCGCTGGAGTCTGGCACAGACGCTGGCCCCCACCCGCGCCGGAGCCGCCACGACAGCACCCCGGCGCGCTCGGCGAGGAGCTGGAGCGGCTGCGCGCCGAGCTGGCCGCGGCCAAGACCCGCGTCGCCGCGACGGCGGCCGAGATACCGCTGCTCAAGTCGCAGATCGAGTCCACGAACGGCGCGGTCACCACGAGGCAGGACGCGGCGGCGAGGAAGATGGCCGCCGCGGAGGACCTCCGCCTGCGCGTCGACGGAGCGCGCGCCGATCTCCGGCGGCTGCGCGTGGAGGTCGCGGCGTCGAGGGGCGCCAAGGACGCGCTGGAGCAGCGGGTGCTGGGCTTCGGGCGCTCCGGCATGCGCGTCTCCGAGACGGTGGCCATTCGGGCGGGCCGGTGCTCCCGCATCCCCAGCCCGGCTCGCCCGGCGCGCCAAGAGCCGCCAACGCCGGTGGCGGCAGCTGCCCTCCCATCCCCCTGCCGGATCTCCCTTCTCTCTGCTCGCATCTTCCTCTTCTACGGCAGCGGCACGTCCCACTGGGCGACGATGGCTGTTCTCAGCCTCAGCCACGGCCCGCGCCGCGTGAGGGGAGGAGGACTGCGGCCGCTGCCGCGCCTGCACCGCTACGCCGGCGCTCGGCAGTGCGCCGTCGGCCTCGCACGCCCGAGGCGACCTCGGAGGGGAAGGGGACGGGATCGCGGAGTGATTTTTGGTAAATGGAAGGTCTTTTTTGCAAAAGGTCGGGGCTGGCAAGATCTCGGGCCGTCCGCACGGCCGATCCGACGGCCGAGATTTGCGGGCGACGTGGCCACGCTGGTTAGCCCTCTTTTGTTGCGTGATTCGTATGGGGAGATTCATCTCATTAAAAAAGATGGATCTTTTTCATCTGTTAGCTTTTTTATCGTTCGTTAAGGATTCATTGTTTAGATTGCGTGTTTGTTGGCATGCAGATGGATCCGTTGCTACAGTGGACGAAATCGAGGACTCACTCTGTCAGCCACTTGGTGATGATAGCAGCGATTCTGAAGATGGACAAACATCGGGACATTGGATCCCATGGCGTCCTGAGGTTTGGCAACATAAAATTCTGATGGGGCTATTCTGTTGGATTTTTTTAGCTCAATATCTAAACAGGGATTACCTTAGTATTATTATCTATATAATCAGGCATGTGCCTTTTAATGCTTTATGGTTGTTTCTTGATGAAAATGCAAATAACCATATTGGCCTAGTATCTCTCACTTGTGCGATTTTGACCTGATATTCCACGATAAAACATCGTCTTGTGCATTTTGATAGACACATTGTTTACTCTGTGTGCTCTTATGCAAGCAGCAAGCAAGAACAGATCATTAAATATCATACATTGTAGTTAATCGGTGCTGGCTATCAGAATGCCCCTAGTAATACTTTTTCAGGGAAAAACTTGTCTGTGAAATGCTAAGTTTACCTGCCAATGTTACATTCAGTTAGCAATTTACATACCTTTTGCAAGCATGCAGAGAGCTACATGGGGAATTGGTGATGGCGATTCTCAAGATGGACAAACGTTGGGACATTCGATCCCATGGCTTCCTCAGGTATGGCAACATAAAATTCTGAAAGGGGTTATTCTGTTGGATTTTTTTTTATCACAAGATCTAAACATGGAGAACCTGAGTATATCTAGATAATCAGGCATGTGGCTGTTGATGTTGTATTGCTTGTTGTTTCTTGATGAAATATGCAAATAACCATATTAGCCTAGGATCTCTCACTTGTGCGATTTTTGACCTGATATTCCATGATAAAATATCGTCTGGTGCATTTTGATAGACACATTGTTTACTCTGTGTGCTCTTATGCAAGCAGCAAGCAAGAAAAGATCATTAAATACCATATACATAGTACTTAATTGGACACCAGTGCTGGCTATCAGTATGTGTATTTTTTTCCCTTGTCGAAAAGCTTCTCTGCCGGGGAAAAACTTCTCTGTGAAATGCAAAGTTTACCTGCACTGTTACATTCAGTTGGAAATTTACATACCTTTTGCAAGCATGCAAAGAGCTACATGGGGAAGATGTGCTCCATGTGGTACTATTGTTTTTTATTTGTTATTATCTGATTCAATCCCACATGTCTTTAAAGTTGAAAATTCATCCTATTATTGTGCACGCAGGGTATCTTGTATCATATTCATTCTTTAATGCCATTGGATGCTGCTGCTCGTGCTGCTTGCGTTTCTCATGGCTTCCTAAGCTCCTGGAGATGTTATCCCAAACTAATCTTCAGTTCACAAACGGTTAAGGCACATGGCAGAAGTTTCAGACGCAGAATTGACAGAATTCTGAGAAACCACTCCGGAATTGGCCTGAAAGTATTGGGGCTTTATTTAAGTGATCAATATCATTGCATTCCTTATTTTGACAGATGGCTCCATGATGTTGTTACACCAGGGATTGAAGAGCTCATCCTTAGCATAGATAAAGAGTACACCGTCCCATGCTCAATTTCATCTAGAGAAGTTAGAAAATTCAGTCTCTTCATCTTTACTCTTGTGCCTTCCGTCCCTCGGCTGAACTTGGCGCCTTGAGAAGCCTAACAAGTTTGCATCTGGATTCGGTGTGTATCACGGAGGATGAGTTAGGGTGCCTTCTTTCCAACTCCCTTGCTTTAGAGCGTTTGGATCTCACTGCTTGCAATGAGATAGTTTCTCTCAAGGTACCTTCGGTGATGCAGAAGCTCAGATACATGAGAGTTGCTTGTTGCAATGCTCTGCAAGTTATAGAGAACAATGCTCCAAGTCTCTCCAGTTTTCACCTTTTCCCAGGGGTTCAAAACCTCTCGCTTGGAGAGGCATCGCAAATGATGAAGGAGTTGAGCTTGTATCGTGCGAATGCCATCAGCTATGCTCACGCTGAGCTTCCATCTATTATGCCAAATCTTCAGAGTTTGACTTTAAGTTTGGGCCATGAGGTATACTGCAGAGTATCGATATATTTCCTACGATCAGTAGAAGTCATATATACTGTTATATATAATAATAAATAATATATCTGAACATGGCCATATCTGTTGTGCAGGAGAATACACTAATGCTGCCCTCCAAATTCGTCAACCTCAAACACCTATACATTCAGATTACTTCATCAGCCTTGTCCCCGTCCTACGATTATTCTTCTCTGGTTTCTTTCTTGGATGCATCTCCTTCCTTGGAGACTTGGCGGCTGGAGGTAAGGTGTTTTCTCCATTCTATATATTTAATATAGCAAATTCATATATGTGGTGACACGGTAATTTGGGTGCATCAATCTATTGATGATTCAGTTTATTGGTTTCGTCTTCAGATACCTCGGGAAGATATGAGGCATGAATTGGTAGGTCCGTCATCACATCTGAGGCAGCTGCCTGAACGATAGCACCACCACCTCAAGATTGTGGATATGATAGCATTCAACACTACAAAGAGCCTGGTTGAGCTAACATGTTGCATTGTGAAGAGTGCAATCTCACTCGAACGCCTTACATTGGACACACTCGGTGGTGAATGTTGCTCAGATGATTCTGGCATTCGCTATAGCAATTTTGTACTCGAACAAGCATCTAGAGCGGTGGAAGCTATAAGAATGTACATCGAGGATAAAGTTGCACCTACAACTAAGCTGACTGTCCTGGAGCCCTGTGCACGGTGTCACGCCAACGCTTTTGACGACAGCTGACTGCTCTGGAGACCTTGCAAGTTGTAGCCGGTGCTAGGATGGAGTATCATACTGAACTATGCTTGTTGGCTTTTGATTGTTCAGAGCGGTTTATATGGTTTGTCTAGCCACAAAGGCAAAATCAACTTTTCTTAGTTTTGGTAAAGTTTGCTTGAAATAGTATTACCATGTATGACTTTAATAATTATATTCTGAATATATATATTTAATGTCAAATCTAATGTTACTCGTTTAGTGTATAAATACAAGATTATATTTTTATTTTATATAAATGGTGGGTTGTATAAAAAAAAATGTTGTCCGATTTGTATCTCTCCATAAACTATTAAACCAATTTACCCTCCTCGTGGTTGATGTGGCGTCACGTTAGATTAGCCAATAATCCAAAAGCTTTTATAGAGTGCAAAAAGAAAAACAATTTTAAAAGTCTGGCACGAAACTTGAATTGAATTGAAGAGGTTACATGACCGTTTTCCTATCATACTCCACGTTTGGTAGCCAGGAGAGGCCTCCAACAAGCCCGTGGGCTACAATTGTACTAGTTTTTTTTTCTCTCAATCGTTGCAATAGAAGATTTTGACCAGAAATTATGCAGACACCAGAGATAGGTCGTTAAAAAAAGTCTTCCTGACTTTTGAGATTTCGATGGCCCAGGCTTACCACTCCAGAAATGCAGCTAAAATGTGCAGACACCTCTTGACCCGTGAATGCATCGTTTATATAAAGAAAACATCAGCCATGCTTCTGTTACTATGTCCCTGTCTTCTTATCAATATATACAAAGGGTTAGCATGACGGTGTAAACTGTAAAGCCGGATGTAATACGCGATGTTCCAGGCTATCACACTACTAGAGCATATTTGCAGATCTTATATGCTGAGTTGAGTATCATATGGTACATTTACAAGAACACGCTCAATCCGTGTGCTATTTCTCGAGCAACTCCTTCCATAGGTAACCAGAAAAAAGAATTGTGAAATTGAACACACAAGAAGACATATGATGTGTATGCATTCTTAGGATCGGAGAAGACCATGCCTTACTTATCTGCCAACTGGTTGTGCAGGAAGTCGAGAACAGAGAGGCGCTGCAAAGGTACGTGATAAAGGCTAGTTTATAAAAACAAATAAGCACGGGGATGAGAGTAGGAATAATGAGGATCAAGAATAGCTACCCGTTGTTCAAGGCTAGCTTGTTCAGAGTCCAGCTTCAGCTTCTCAAGGCATTGAATTGCTTCCTCAAAACCCATGACTGCAGTGCTCTCATTCCCAAGATTTCTATCCACGTCCGCAACTTTGGCAAGAGAAGTTGCTAGATCAATGACCTATATCCAAGAAATGCAAATTAAAATACTATTACACAGCACACATACCTAGAAGCAAACTACACCCTGGATCATGTGTCTGTTCTAGAGCAACAGATTAGCTCTAATACAAATAGCTAAAATCAAGCTTGCCCATTCAAACCAATGTATTCTAAAAAAAGTTTAATGAACAAAATAATCATGTTTCCTGTAAAATTAAAAAATGGAAAGAAAAACTAGGGGCCCTTGGCAAGGGAAGGATTTGACCAAACATCTTCAGCTGGTTCATACTTTGATTGAAAATTATTAATTTAGGCCATAGCTTCAAGAACAATGCCACTACCCAATTATGTCTAATAACCATTTTCTCTAGAAGTACAGTAAAATTTCTACCATGCGAATTATTCCAGATCATTAGTTTGTTGCTCCCTTCTTTACCTTCCCTATCACATCCCTTCCTTCCATTGTAGCATTCCATAGATGAACTAGATATCTATGTGACAAACCGTAGTGCAAGACAACAGCATTCCTGTCTCATGTCACCCAACAGTTAACATATAGTATCCTCCATGCCTCCCGCACAGCATACCTGGGAAGCCACTGCTGAGTGCTCTTTTACAGCATTTCTGCGAACATTCAATGAACGGGCATAATATGTCCTTGCAGATTGGAGGTCCCCATCATAGTAGCGAAGGTCACCGATTTTATTTAGTGACACAGAGAGAGTATGAACCAGCTGCAAATGAATGTAAAAGATAAATCAATAGATAGTAATTCGATGTTATCACATTATACTAAAATTGAATATAACCTCAAGATCTTTTGTGGGGAGTTTTGAGAGTATCTCAGCACTTTCTCCATAATATGTGATTGCTGAAGAAGCATCTCCCAAGGTCCGACTGAACACAGTACAATGACAAGGATAAAGTGTTGAATGAGTCGAGTCATTAACTGATTAAAAAATTTAGCAAAATAAGATCCAAGTGTCACAGCTGATTTTATTGACAAATATTGAATAAAATACAAAATATAATTATATGGAGAATTAGGCATGCTATTATAATAGTGATCAGATTAGACATTCACTAATGACAAGTAACAAAATATAGTAACTAAAGAGATTCAGAGAAAATTGTAGGTCCTGAAATTGCTATTAGCCTACATCAGCCTGTAATTAGCACCAACATCATGCTACAGGGAACACTTCTTTTCATTTAGTGAAATACCATCCAAATAGGTTGCAAGCAGCCAGTGGCTGACAAAACTATCAAGCTAGAACCCTACTAAAAACTCCTAATTCATCAGTTCATCCGTCCATAATCCACACAACTAACTAATGCTGAAAATTGGATCATATCCACTGTGCTGTTCAAAAGTAGATAGTAAAGGAGCAGTGAGTCTCTTCCTTTCTTCGATGGAAAAGATTTCAGCTTGTTACACATACAAGCAGTCCCCAAGCATTCCTAACACAGCTCCAAGCTGTGAACAAAGGTCTTGATTATCTTCTGAAGATTTCAACTCCTCCTTGATGTCGTCAGCACACATAGTGAGCCTTGATTTTGCACTTTCAATGTTCTGAGCACGAAAAGCCTGGAGAAGAAAAGATAATGGCATTATTGTAACATCATTATTATAATAAATTCATGAAAAATTGAGAACGACTAATTGTCCAATTTTTACAGGTTCCAGAATCTAAAGTTCAACCAACATAACAGTCTAAAGCGGTTGACTTAATTACTGACCCTCATAGCTTGCTGCACCAGAAAAGCCCCTCTCTCCATCGAAACATCTTCATATATGACTTTGTCCTTGAAATTTGCTGCTTCCACATCCCCTGCAGCATGTGACCGCTTGATTCTAGCATGGCCATCAATGAACCAATCAACAAGCGCCTGAAGCTCGGCATCAGGCTCAATCCCCTCTATATCAGCACCACACAGCGGGCAGTCCTTAAAGCGTGAAATACATGCCCTGCCAATGAAATTCCAATAAGAACCTGTCGAAGCAAGGAATCAAACATAAAGCGCACACGAAGCACAAGAACAAGACGCACTTGCAGAACTTATGGGCACAAGGCTTGCACTTGCTGCTTTCATGGAGCAGCGCCTGGCAGACAATGCAGCTGAGCGGACCAAGCTTGAACGTGTTGGAGTCGTAGCCAAATGGGCACTTTGCCGGCACCATGCGAGGATCATCTTTCCTTGTGCTCACTGCCATGACCCTTGCCGGTGACAGGGCATACAGCAGCGATGCTCTTGTCAGATTTTGCTGCAGGGCATGACCCAGCAGTGCTCTTATCGGCGGCTTTCATAGGGCATACGCCGCTGCCACCACCATTGGTAGCTCCCGCAAAAGGGCAGAGCGAGCTCATATTTATACAATTGCTGCCCCCTTCCCTGCAAGAAATGGAACAGGAGAATGAAGCTGCAGATTTGATTTTGAGCACAGAATTAGCATGACAGCGCAACTGAAATTCTTCTACATGTATGTATGTATTATAAGTAGAACATCGTTGTTGGCAAGCAAAGCATTGAGCCATGGAAAACAAAGGCATAGCAAACAAGTACGCAATGCTATGGAAGGAAATTGGTGAAGCACGGCATGGAAACTCAAGGGGGCTGCTTACCTTGTCAATCACCCACCCGACGTTGCTCGCCTTCTTGTGCGCTGTATGGCGCCCTACGAAGGCCTTGGACGGCGAATTCGCGCGGCGGCGTGGGTGGAAGCGCGCCCAGTCGTCGGCGAGAGGCGAGGTCGCGCGGCGCGGGCGGCGGCGGCGGCGAGATCGACGCGATGTGGGGCAAGCAGAAAGAAACAGAGTGAATGGTTAGCGGAGGCCAGGATAAGATCGTATCCAGCGGTGATACGAGTGCCACGTGGAATGATCCAGCGACCACATGCTACGCCACAACACCAGGGAGAACCGGAGAAGGGGGCTATGAATTCTGAACAAGAGGATTATTACCTTAATAATAATTGTTGAATTAAGCATCAGCACAAATGCTATCTGCATTGACATTGCTCACTTTGAACTGTGGCAGAACCTCCTAAGTAATGTGGCCCACATGCACTAATCCTTGTCTTAAAAGACCTCGGATTACTATGCATGTGTTCCACACGACTTAACAAGCTCTGTCGGGTGTCCTCGGGAAACCCGAATCATCCACGAATCTTTCGAACTGGATCGATCATTATAAGAGACATTGCAGTATTACAACAGTTTTGTACAAATAAAATATATATCAGAGTAAAAGTGCGGAAGTAATACGATAACATAAGTTTACAAATCATTTATAAATAAAACTTTAAAATAATAAGTTGTGTTGGTTACAACCATAGTAGTGGAATACCATTACTTAACTTTATGGTTCACCAAAACGTAGTGCTCGCCTGTGAGCCAAACAAACTACTCGACGTCCTCACTTGACGGACACACCCGCAACAAGGGTAGAACAAACCCCGAGTACAAAAGTACTCCACAAGACTTACCCGACGAAAAAGAGGGAGAAGACTCAGAATGAAGACCGATAGGACAAGGTAAGGCTTAGCAAAGAATCAAAGTATTTTGCGTAAAAGCAATAAACTAGTTTCAAATTCAAGTTTTACTTTCCGGATTAGTCATTAGATTCTAAAGTGAGCCTAGTCTAGCTTGATTACAGAGATCAAGATAATTCATAAAGATCACATCTTATGCTTCCAACAAAATTCCTTCAAGTTCCATCAAGTTACTACGATGCGAGTCGTGATCGAGTCTCCATAACCGAGGAGCAACGACGATTCGAATCGATTATACCCACTGGGATCCCTAATCACACGATATATGTAGAACCAAATCTTGCATATATCAACCCTCACTCAGTCTTCCAAGACCCGGTTCCGGTCTGCGCCACCCGAGAATACCGTACGCCTCAACTCCGACCAAGCACATGAGGGTAACTCGTGTTCCCGCCATCTCTCCACTCCCAGTGCGCAGTTATCCGTTCTGATGATGGAATAGCCGGGGTCTTAGGCTTACCATAGTATGTGATTAGTTGCAAGGCTCGAACCACAAAGGCCCTACAACGATACGGTCACGATGCCGGAAACACTACATCCCTAACCCGATGCAAGTTACCCGACCGGCCTCAACTTCATTAAAAGATGTAATGATCCGGACCAAAGGATTACATCGAGACGTCAATCGATGAAACCCAATAGTCTCGATCAACGATTTCATTGCGAAGTAAAATTAAACTTACCGACGGGTAAGCACATCCTTTTGAAAATATTTTCGAAATCCGAACTAAATTAGCAAGGCTAAGCATTGTTACGTATTTTTCAATCAAAACGGTTTCAAGGATGATATTAGAATAATCAAGGAAGTTAATGCGTCAAGTAGGTTATCACTCAACTCCTATTACTTAATGCAACAATACACACTCAAGTGATAAAACTTTTGCAAAATCAAGGAATTGGTTGATGGATCCGGGGCTTGCCTCGAAAGTTGGTGTAGACGTTCTTCAACGACGTATCTGGAAGATGACCAATCACCAAAGATGGATTGACTTCCTCAGGAACTAGGGTTGTCTCGACAATTAATCCTCGGAAACGGAATTGACAGGTCTCTCCTCGATCACGGGGACTACACGAGATAATTAAAATGCTTCAACATGATGGAATATAAAATATGATGCTCGACGAATGTATAAAGAAGATTAAGGATAAGCGCAATCAATTAATTAAAGTGCCGAAGGTCATTAGGGTTGATGACCTAGGGTCTTCACTCAAATCCAAAGTCAAACAATTAATTAATTAACTAAGGAAATTAAACCCTAAAACAAAAGTTGTCAAAATGATTTTAAAAATTAATTTTAAGTAGCTTATACCAATAACAGTGCACCAATAAATTTTCATGATATTTTAAATAAATAAATAAATAAATAAAAATCATAGAAGACTCATTTTTCAATTAAAAGAGGTAATTTTTGAACATAGAAAAACTACTCAAATTTGGCATTTTAAAATTTTCCTAAATAGAGGACATCATAAGGAGCATACAAAAAAAATTTTAGAATTTTTGGAGCTACACACAATTTACTATGAATTTTGAAAGAATAAAACATTTTCTGAATTTTTCTGAAATAAATAAATGAATTTGAATAGTGTCGTCTTCAACCTCCCGATGGGTACTGTTCATCCGCGGGAAGACCGAATTTTGACTCTCGATTTCTCCTCAACGGATGGACCAAACTCGACGCGGTTTGTTCCTATAGTTTTGTCTGGACGAGACGAACAAACCGATGTGTATAACTCTGCGGTAGAGGTGCTAGAACATGGTCGCCGACGGCGGGGGCGGCCATGGCGGCACTGAACACGGCGGTGCAGCGAGCTCGGCGCGAGCGAGGCTAAAGTGAAGGTATCTACGGCTTCAGGGGAACGAGACGAAGGCGGTGCTCACCTCGGACACGGCCAGGACGGAGCGGAGTGTGATGTCGACGACGAGGGCGGCCATGGTTGCCGGACTTGAAGAAGACAGTGCCAAACTCGCGACTGCGGTCGGTCTAAGCCGTCGCGGGCTAGCGCTACGCGTGCAGGAGCTCGAGGCGGAGCTTGAAAGTTAGCTAGGGGCGGCGACCACGGCACGAGGATGACGGCGATGAACTGCACAGCAAGAGCACGGTGACGGCAAAAACAGAGGAGAAAAAAAACTTGGCCACAGCGGCTCTCCTCTTGTATCCGGACGCGAGGATGGACAAGGCGACACGCGGAGATGGTCTGGACACGGCCCAAGCAAAGCTGGCGCCCTCGGACACGACTGGAAGGTCGTCGAAGGTCGTCGGCGGTGATCTGGACATTTTTATTCGCGACTTGAATTAATTACAGAAATGCCACTGGTCGAAAATTGCAAAATACTCCCAAATTTTGAACTGAACCTGAAAAACTCCAAAAATAGACTTGGCCTAATTTTCAAAGATAAACAATTTTCTCAACTGGAACTTTTTCTGATTCGGCCTAGAGATATGAATTTTGAACATATTTTGAAAAGGGGACAAAAACCCTTCAACAAACATATTGCATAACTTTTGATTTTTCAAAAGAACTTGAAAATCTTCAAAGCTATGAAATACTCATATTTTCAAACCAAACCTTTTCACAATAGAAAGTTTTCCCAAAATATTCATAGTTTTTGAATTATGGATTTGAAATCAAAAGAGAACAACTCGTTTAAAAACTGTATTTTCAAATTTATTTGAAATTCTTTTTGAAAACTTGAAAAACTTTGTTCACCAACATTGTAGGTCTCATCAAGCTCTACAATATTGCTTTTTGGACCAACCCCAAATTCTTTATAGATTTTGAACTAGGGAAAGGGGTAAAACGGAGTTTGTCGGAAAATGGTTTTCGAAATGAAATCGCGTTTTGATCGAGCCGACACACCTCTAGGCTATCAAAAGCAGTAACAAACATTATCTCAGAGGCACAATCAACCTAGAATATAAATCTTGTTTTAGTGAATGCATATCAGGGTTAACCTAACATGAATGCTTTGCGATTAAACATGATGACATGTCAGGTTTTAGTTGATATGACATCAGAGATGTTACATGAACAAGCAGAGCACACATCACAGACAGACTTGAGACATCATATCTCATTCATTCACAGGTAAAAACAAGGAAATGCAACTATCTGCTGACCACCTCTCATTCTCTATATGACCTGATCTGACCACAGAAGAAAGAAACGACACTTTGACCTCCCTAAATTATTATCCGACACAGCTTGTTTCATTTCAGTTAATCCCCAGACCTCCCCTCCCCTCCCCTCCCCACCCTTTTGCAACCTATGTGCTACTCACTGTTTCTTTTCATTCATGTACACTACATACATGCAGTCATGACTTCGCCGCCGCCGCCACTGGGGCGACAGCGGCTTCCTCAGCGCTCGCCTTGGCTGGGAGCAGCGCCGAGGGAGCTTGGATCTGCGCAATCTCCAGTAGGATCTTGTTGAGGGACTGCGGCTTCGAGAAGAAGGGGCAGTGGTCGCCGCCCTTGATCTTGAAGATGCCGTCGGGAGGGTTCTCACGGACCAGCTTCTCCTGGGCGTCCGGCGACAGCATGTGGTCGTCGAGCGTTTGGATGAAGTAGCGGCGGACGGTGCCGTACTTCTCTGGGGTGAGGGAGAGCTTCTCCATGATTGGGGCTAGAGGGATAGGCCTCATGGACACCGCTGCTAGCGCCATATCCTGCATTTTCAAAAGCGTGTGCAAACTTGTTAGCAAGTCCCACTGGAAATACAGACTGACATGACAACGCTGGCTGGATACAGTACACATTTCAACAGGCTCTAGTTACATAATGGTACAACACAATGTACTAACCTTGGAAGGTGTTTGGTTGAAATAGAGCCCCTTGATCTGCTGTTTATCGAACATCAGCCCAGTAGGAGGCTTGTCCTTTCCATTTCCATAAACTAAGAACTGTGATTCTTGCAAGAAGACATCTGCTGACCGGAGCTGTGAAATGCAGGTTAACGTGAGCTCCCATTGAATTTGCACATGGAAATGTCATAATAAACATATAAAGAGGGATTCCATACCTCCTCAGAGAACACATCAAAGGGCCGCTGGCCATCCTTTACCATCGTAGCAGTAAGAAACACCGCCTTTGAAATCTTTTTGGGGTACTGCTCCAATGCATATGACACACTTGCACCTCCACAACTATGGCCGACTAAAATGACCTGCATTATCATCGTTACAAACAGTGTTCAGAAAAGCTGAATTTGTTTCCACCCAAAAAATAAATGTACACAGAACAGCAGATGTAACAGCCACCTTCTCGTCTTCAGGAAGTTTATCAAGGTAATCAATTAATGGCTTGGAGTAATTGGCTAATGTAGCTATGCTGTTTGTATCAGTATGGTCTATGCCAGAACCTGTGAGATCTAAGGCAACAGGGTCTAGGCCAGCTTCCTCCAAGTGTGAGATGGTCTTGTACCAACACCAAGCACCAAATCCTTCTCCATGAACAAGGACAATTTTCTTTGTTTCCAAATTCTCCAGAACAATTGGGGCCTGAAAGCATATACCAGCAGCACCATTCAAAATCATTTTTTCCAAGAAACCACAAGATAATGTTTGTATGACAATGGTAGACACTTTCTTCTTACTTTAACTGTTGGCAAGGCTAAGGGCAAAGAGATAAAACTAACTACTCTTAGGAATTCACAGGTCATGCAACAAAAACCGTAACTAGCAAACAAGTCATAAATGAAACAAAGTTTTGGATATGGGACCATGCAAAGCAGTTAGGTTACTGCTGAGGTGCTAGCATTGTCTTGTAGTCCCAATGCCATATAAATTTGTTTCCACGTGAATAGACAACCATGTCTTGTACTTATGTATGACAACAGTTGCACACAAAGATACCTTTTGAACATATAGTGGCATAAGACAACGATATATAAGCTACTAAATAATCCATAATCTTTAGATAATTAGCAAGTGTATCAACACTTGGGGAAAAAAATACCTACTATGCTTTAAGTGAAAAGCATGCAAAGCATAAGAAAAGCATGCTCAGTATACCAAGAGAACTGAATTAAAAGGAAAACGAGAACTATCTTGGCCGGCACAGGGGAAAAGCAAGTACACCACCATTTTATTATGAACCAGATCAAGGATCAAAATTGTAGCAAAGTATTAGGCATATATGCTTACACTGACATCAAAAGATTCAAGCTAGGTTTTATTTTTAGTTCTGAAGTATATAATTGAACAGGGCATTTAGCGCAGCAGTAGAGCACCAAGCAAGCATGGGAACACAATTTACTATTCAGTACATTATAATTCCACACAATGGAACTATTTTTAAGTTCTAACATGTTCCAGAACAGGGAACGCCAATTTGTTATTACTTAACTATTGACAGAAACTCACTATTGCAATACAACTCAAATTTACCTAAGGAAGCTACAGAGAAATAATTCAAAGGGTTTTCATGGTGGCAAAAATGATTCAAAAAGGTCAGGACAATTTCTATGTAAAAAAGAAGAAAAATCCTTTGGCAAACAAAAGGTACACCAGACAACTAGTTGAACCCACCCAATCACATGAAGTCCAACACTAACAACCACATTATAGTCAAGCAACCAAGGCAGTTACAAATGAACTAATACATCCAGGCCGAAGTTGGAGTAGAGTCACAGTCCAAGCTACCCACATAATAGTGACGTACTGAATTTAAGAGCAGAATGCTACTGAACAAACACCTCAATCAACTAATCAAGTGTATGAAAAGTCGATACCATAACTAACAATCTCTAGGAACTGTCCTGTCCAGCGAGAATTCTTACAAGTGGAGATTAAGGCAATACACCTGATAAGCGTATAGTATTGCAAATGACAAAAATATTATGAATTATAGATGCAATTGACCATATACACCAAATTATGGCAACACCAAAATGAACTACAATTCTAAGGTAACATTAAAAACAAGATTGGATTTGGAACGCAAGAACGCAACGCAAGGTTGGAGGAAGCAGGCAAGTGAAATTGGAAGTGAAAGAAAAGGGTAGGTAGGTAGGGAGGGAGGCTTACGGGCTTGGCATTCATGACGGAGTCCGGCAGGTCGCCGCGGCGGCGGGAGCTGGTGGAGCCGGGTGCCATGCGGCGGGACATGGAGGCCCCGGCGCCGGCGTCGATGCGGCGCGACATGGAGCCGCCGGCGTCGAGGTGCTGGTGGATGGCCATGGCCAGCGCCTGGCGGTGCAGGAGCTCCTCCGCCGCGGGCGTGAGCTTGGGCCCGCCGCGCGCCGACCGCGCGCTCCCCATCCGCTTGCTGCGCGACACCAGGGCCGAGCCCCGCTGCTCCTTCCGCGGCATGCACGCGAACGCGTTGCCCATTTGGGGAACACGAGATTCAGGCAAGGCAAGGAACGAAGGATTGTGGACTGGGGAGCAAGCAAATCGCGGCGAAGGCGAGCGAGGGCAAAGAAACCAAGGGGAAAAAAGGAGAAATTTTTAAGCAGGAACAGAGCTCTGCTCACGCTTGTGTCTCCACTGGAGAAATCAAATCAGCGAGACTCGACAGGAAATCCTCGTCGGGGTGAAAGAATTCAACTTTTGAGAGGAACAAGTTGACCGGCGTCCCCGGGAAAAGGAAATGGAAACTCCGGCTGCCAAGTCAAGAAGCTCCGAGCGGCGAGATTGGGCTCCGGCGACGACGCATGGGTGAAAGAACAGCACGGAGCAGATCTGAAAGAAGAGGCGGAATTTATGAGTGGTCCTGGCACCTAACTCATCATCTCCACAGGAATCTCGCCGGAGCGATTTATTTCCACTCGCCGCGCTGCACCTTCCGAACCGAGGAAAATTAAATAAAAGAGAAAATCTTTGGCAGCCGATTGTGCTAATCAAACAAGCGAAGGCCGGAAGGGAGTTCAACGCCAGCCAAAGCCGCCGGATTGCAGGAAGCCTTTGGGCGGTTTCTAGGGAATTGTGTCTCTTGCCGTCTTCCTACTTGCTGCGCTAGCTATAGCGCGTACTATCGGCATGACGCGCTAGCTGTACACCGCTCTCTGGCTTTTGTTTGTTCTCTTCTGGAGAGAAAACAAAAAAAAAAATGGATTCTTTTCTGCTGTTGAGATTTTTATTTTAGTTTATTTTTTCCACAACAAGTTCACTGATTGTCTTGTTTGGTCTGGCTTTTGACCACCTCGCTGTCTTTGTCTCCTCCATATTCTTCAGATAAAGATGAAAGTGGCAGCTCTTTTCCACCTTCTGAAAAAATTAAAATACCTTCCCTCCGGTGCTCTTTTTCTCTAGTTTTTCTTCGATTTCTGGGGAGGGGATATCCTGGTCTGCCTTTTTTCAGATCCTCTCATAATTCTAGTACCTTTTTCTTCACAAAAGAATCTAATTTATAGAATCACACGGTCAGAATAATATTAGTATTTATGCCTCTAAATAAATTTATTATAAAAATATATTATGTTACTATCTAATAATATTTATTTTATATAAAAAATAGTACTCCCTCCGTCTCCTTTTAGATGTCATTTTGGGTTTTCGTGACAAAGTTACTTTCGATTTATAGAAAATACATGCAATATTTATATCTTCAAATAAATTTGTTAAAGAACTAGACGTACAGATCTTTCTCGATAATACTAATTACTTAAGATAAATATTTATATATTTTAATATATAATTGCGGTAGTTGTTTCTCGGGAAGCGAGTGACATCTAACAAGAGATGGAGGGAGTAGTACTTATTAATATAATTTTTGTCAAAATTTAAACTATTTGAGTCCTCGATTGTATGCTTTTATAGAAGAGGGAGCAGTATCAGTCTATCAGCATGCAGGATTACATATCTGCAGTCCATGATGAGTTGATACAGTACTTTTCGCTTTTTATTTTGTTAAATAGCTGATGGAATGCAAAAGTTAGTAGGGTGTGTCTAGCTTTTCAGCTCCAGAATTTCGTCGGCCCTAATTCGATATGTCGCTGCACGGCTGCACCTATGATTTGCTAAGAAATAAAAGGTGAGAATAGGGCCACCTGATGAACGAACACAAAAAGAACGCATAACGAACACAAAAAGAACGCATGAGCAAGCGCTGCTGGAAGCCCTTGCCGTCCTTTGCAATTCTTTAGTCCTTTGCAATTCTTTATTGCGTGGATCGAAGCGTTCAACAACTCCGCCAATAAAAATTGATCCGTTGAAATGACGATGGAATAGTGTGGTGCTGTAGGTGACGACTCAAGTGAAATTGCTCACATGCTCATGCTGGTGTGCCATTGCCAGGACGGCAGTTACTTTGCTCCTTTGCACTTGCTTTTTTTTTAAAAAAAAAAAGATCACACTTGATTTTTATTATTAACCCCCTTTTCTTCTGCATTCAGCGTTGAAAAGTGAGTAATCCTTCACTTCTTGTTTAGCTATAGTAACACGTATGTATACGTACTCCTATGGGATATGAGAATATCAAATCTTACAAATTTGAACTAAAAAAATTAATCAATTTATATGAGGAGCATAATTGGTGTAGGAAAGCTACATCCAAGTTTTTTTTAGAATTGAAGCTACATCCAAGTTATATTCAGATATAAGAGCATCTCCACGAATTATCCCAATCTTTTTCTTTGGCTAAATTGCAAAATCTACTCTCCATCAACTCTCAATTTTTCCGCATCTGAAAAAATAGACCGGTTTGGATTTCTTAAAAGCTAAGTTAATCTCCTTTAAAAATAAAAGAAAATAGACCCAATTACATAGAAATAAACGTGGAAGTGGAATGATATGAGAAAGAATAATGAGTCGGATAGGTCCCAATGCAGACACGATAAAGAGAGAGAAAGAAAGAATAAAAATAGTTAGGTAATTTAGAAGAGCTCTTTTCTCGATTTAGAAATAGTCTATGAAGAGTCCTAATGTAAATTATATTCTATATTTAAGATTGTTGCAGACAAATATGATTCCAATATTTTTAGCCACTTGGAAAACTCAGTTATTACCAACTGTGTTTTTTAATATTGGAGATGCTCTAAGATTTCAGTATGATATGTTGATTATTTTTTTAATCCTATTAGAGTCTAGGAGAAATGGATGGCCGACCGTCATAGAGATGCGGCGTTGACCTTCTTCATTGCCATCACAGTTTCCCCTTTTTCACATGTCTGTTGAGTTGATCTGTCCGGACATTTTCTTTAGATCTTGAGATGCGATGAGGTGTACGTATTCAACTAGTAGTACACTTTGCATGTAGCACGTGTCATGTCAAAAGCATGCCTCTGGCTCCCTTAATCCTCGGTGTGTTTAGATAAGAAAAAAAAATACAGTTACAGCTCACAACAAGGGTGATGTGTAGCAGTTGTACTGGAGTTGTAAATTATTTATTTCGTAGTGTATTTGTTCCCGTCTGTTCTCTTTGAAACAGAACCTACTACCAAAGTAATTCCATTCCTCGTAGAGGTGTTAATTAGTAGTTGTGGTTAATCGGTTAATGAGAAAGGAACACGGCAAACGGCATGATAGATGAAGAGATGTGAGCTCAATAACTTCCAAGCTAAATAAAAGGAGAATTTCACCTTTGGCAACACGCAAGATGGTAAAATCTAGAAGAGAGACAGATTGTGAGATCGATTGTAATATGGTCTGGATATAATAAACTATTAAAAACATGGGCAAGCAAGTATTCATTTTTTTTGGATGAATTAGAGCTTTTAAAAAGGCTAGCTCCCCGGAACAGCCATCGTACTAGTGCTATCACGAGAACGGGGATGTAACGGCACGTACGACGCATGCATTATAGCTATAGGTAGCAAAAGTGCAAGCAATTCGCTGTTTCTTGTGTGACTCGATCACCAATAATGCAAGTAAGTGATCAGAAAAAATTAAAGCAGCAACAGATAATGCATGCATTTGATTTGATTTGATTTGATGCATATAGCGACGTCGGCCACACAATGCATACAGAAACTGTATGGACTTGAAGAAGAGATGGGGTACGTACACCAAACGCTTCAACTACTAACAACCTGCATCGTCTTTATACTCACTCCTCCATGAGCTAGCTAGTATTATGGTAGTAGTAGTTCGTCCGCATGGACGAATCGGTCGGACCAACAAGCAATCATATCATCTGTGGCCGATGCGTCGTCTACGTTGATCTGCCCTGTCGTCGTCCTGGTCCTGCTACACAGCTACAGTATGCGAGAGAGATGTACGTCCGTACTGGTACCGTTGTTCCTGCAGGTCCAACTGCTTCTGCTTTTAGTTAAGTATATATTGTTAGAAAATTAGGCAATTTTCAGATTAATTTCCAGATTAAAACCAGAATATAGATCATGACAAAACGACAAACTAGTTTTAGCATGTATAGATTACTACCATGACAGATAAGTATATCGCATATACTAGCAGAACAGATCATGATATCGCATAGCATGAACATGATAACTAGTGTAGACCCAACTCGTATAATAGATAGACTCGTATAATAGATAGATTTAGGGTGCGTTTGGATGGAGTCCACAACTTGCCACATCGTGCCACAACTGTCTTGCCGAAGTTTCGTCGCATGTTTGGTTCGTTGCTGAACTTCCGGCATGCCGTAGCCTCGCCCATGACGGCCTAGTTCATTTTGCATGCCAAAAGTTGCCACACATGCGGCGGACGATTTGCTCGCCACAACTTTGGCGCAGCCACGACCGAGGCATGGCAAGCAGTGGTAGCCATCCAAACGCACCCTTATACCTGCCGATTGTAGACGTACGGTGGTGAAGATGCATACGACGATTGCAATGAAGCTGACGACGATGGCACGAGCTTGTCACTAAGCGTCTCCCGTAGACGATCCAGCAAGCCTGACGACGACGAGACGACGTTCTGCCGACGTAGAAGATTTGGGAGCAGTCGCACTAAGAGCGCTTCGCAAAAACCTTATTCGCTTTCTTTCGGTGCAGGATCGCAAAGACGAGAGTTTCGGAGACCTGCTCTCCCGATTGCCGGTGCACGCTGACGATCGGGATGGAGAGACTACAGCGGCAACACAGTAGCGAGAAGAGGAAAAACACTATTTTACTACGTTAGGATTTTCTAATTGAAACTCCCAATTGTAGTTATTATTGTGTCTATTCCCGAAGGATCGGTACGTATATATGTAGAGGAAAACCCCCTACATTTATATCAACTAGTAATATGGTATTAATTGATATTGTACCTCCCACCTTTACTCATGGGCTTAAACATTAAAGCCCATTAGGGAACACATGTATTGGGCCTTTGAGATTTATTAGAATTTTTTCATATGGATTTTAGAGAAATATCCATATAAATTCTAACAATTCCCCACCAGATCTCAATTGCCCAGTATAGACATTTTCCTTCTTTCTCACTACTGTTTATATACTAGTATTTCAGCAGAAACTGTTAAGTTGAACATCTGTCTAGAGCTTTAAGTTAGACCAATTCACAACTTGAACAATGGACTATACCTTGAATTGCAAGTTTTATGCGAATGAGTTTTAATCAAAGTCAAACTAGTACCTGGCTGCCAGTAGCCTTCCCCGTGGGTGGAGCATATACGTCGTACTTCCTGGTCTCTTCATGAGCTTACTAGAGACCACCCAAGTCTCATAGACTGCGACGTTTAACAATCTAAACTCATATAGGTATGTTCTTTCAAGAATGCTCTGCAGGACAGCATTTTCGCTTGTTAAAGCCAATAGAACATATTAAGGCATTCGCCAACCTACCATACAGCGCCTCAATGCTTTTGAGAGTATTGCATCTTCACTTAGAGAGGGTTATAATTATACTCTCCTCAGTTTACCAATAGCATGTTCTTCCCAGATCCTTAGTCACGGGATCTACAATCAAAAAGGTGGGTTACTACTACTGTAAACTCACATGGGTCTCATACCCATCTCCCTTAATGAAATTTCTATCACATTCCATGATAGCCCTTTCGTAAAGGGATCTGCCAGATTTTTATCTGTTTGGACATGAGCCACAGTTATTACTCCGGAGTTTCTCAGCTTTCTAACAGTTTTCAAACGTCTTTTAACGTGTCTTGTTGACTTCGCATTATCCTTAGCACTATTCACTTTAGTGATCGCTGTTTGGTTATCATAGTTCATAAGGATAGCCAGTATTGGTTTTTGAACCACTGGCAAGCCAGACAAGAGCTCACGCAGCCACTCTGCCACTGCAGATGTTGTATCCAAAGCAGTAAGTTATGCTTCCATGGTTGATTTAGTCAATATAGTCTGTTTACAAGACCTCCATGGCACCGCGCCACCTCCAAGAGTAAATACATACCCACTGGTAGCGTAGATTTGATCAATATCAGAAATCCAAGTTGCATCACTATATCCCTCTAACACAGCTGGATGCCCAGAATAGTGAATCCCAAAACTCATTGTACCCTTCGATGACGCAAGACCCTTTCAAGTGCATGCCAATGATCATCACCCGGGTTGGACATGTACCTACTCAACTTGCTCACAGCAAAAGAGATATCCGGTCTAGTTGCGCTAGCTAGATACATGAGTGAACCAATTATCTGAGAGTATCTCAACTAATCTCTAGCAATTCTCTTGTTCTTTCTCAATATCACACTAGGATCATAAGGCGTTGGAGAAGGCTTGCAATCCATAAAGCCAAAGCGACTCAAGAGCTTCTCAACATAGTGACATTGCAACAAAGTAATCCCACTCTTTTCCTTAATCAGCTTGATGTTTAGAATTACATCAGCCTCTCCTAGATCTTTCATGTCAAAACTCTCAGACAGGAAAGACTTGACTTCATTAATCACATTAATGTTCATTCCAAAAATCAGAATGTCATCAACATATAAGCATAATATAACAGATTGGCCCCCACTATGTCGATAATATACACATCTATCAGCCTCATTGACAGCAAAGCCCGCACTTGTTAAAGTGGTGTCGAACTTCTCATGCCATTGTTTAGGTGCTTGTTTCAAACCATAAAAAGATTTTAATAGCTTACACACCTTCTGCTCTTTACCTTTTACAACAAATCCATCAGGTTGGTCCATGTAAATCTCCTCATCCAACTCTCCATTAAGGAAAGCTGTCTTCACGTCCATTTGATGAACGAGAAGACCATATGAGGTAGCCAGAGAAAGTAGTACTCAAATAGTGGTCATTCTAGCAACAGGTGAATAAGTATCAAAGAAGTCTTCACCTTCCTTCCGGGTATAACCCTTAGCCACAAGCCGAGCCTTGTACTTATCAATAGTACCATCGGGCCTAAGCTTCTTCTTGAATACTCATTTACAACCAATAGGTTTACATCCAAATGGTAGCTCAGATAACTCTCAAGTTCCATTACAAAGAATCGAGTTTATCTCACTTCGAACAGCTTCTTTCCAATCATCTGCATCAGGAGATGCATATGCCTCTATAATAGAGGTAGGAGTATCGTCCACAAGATACATAATGAAATCATCACCAAAAGATTTTGCAATCCTTCGTCTCTTGTTCCTCACATGAACTTCATTGTCATCCTCCTCAACAACTTCTTCAGGTGGTTGTTCAAATGGCTCAACAGGATGCTCGATAGGTATAGTAAAATCAGGAGCTAACTCAGTAGAAAATTTAGCATTGCTACACATATCTTTCATAGAAAATATGTTCTCAAAAAATATAGCATCATGAGATTCAAAGATTGTATCAACATGCATATCAGAAACTTCAGATTTTACTACTAAAAATCTATAGGCAATGCTTTGATGAGCATATCCTAGAAAGACACAATCCACGCCTCTTCGATCCAAGCTTACGCTTCTTAAAAATTTGAACATTGACTTTCGCCAAGCATCCCCACGTGTGCAAGTATGAGAGTGATGGTTTTCTTCTAACCTATTGCTCATATGAAGTTGTATCTTTATTTCTATTTGGAATTCTATTCAGACATGACTCATAGTCAATAAAGCTTCCCCCCACCATGCCTTAGATAGACCAGCAGTGGCATTTACCAAGTCAGTCAACGTGCGGTTTTTCCTCTCGACAACCCCGTTTGATTCGGGCGAATAGGGAGGTGTCTTCTCATGAATAATGCCATGTTCCACACGAAATCATCAAATGATGTACGAAAATATTCACCACCACGATTTGACCTTAGACGTTTAATTTTTCTCTCTAGTTGATTTTCAACTTCAGGTCTTATAGATTTTAAAGTAGTCTAACACTTCATCTTTAGTTTTTAGCAAGTAAACATAGCAAAATATAGTTGCATCATCAATTAAAGTCATGAAATACCTCTTTTCACCTTTTGTCAACACACCATTCATCTCACAAAGATTAGAATGTATGAGTTCTAGAGGTGCCAAGTGTCTCTCCTCTCGCCTTGTGAGGCTTTCGAGGTTGTTTAGATTGCACACAACTATGGCATTTAGAACTTTTGGCAATAGTGAAATCTAGAATTAAGTTTAAGCTAGACAATCGTGACATCAAACCGAAGTTCACATGACATAAGCGAGAATGCCAAACACTTGAACTATCATTAATTGTGCCACAAATGTGATTCATTGACTTGTTACAAAAATCTGCTAAAGACAAGCGAAACAAACCTCCACAATCATAGCTTTTACCAATAAATTGTCCATGCTTAGATATTACAACTTTATTGGATTCTAGTACCACCTTAAACCCATCTCTCAAAAGAAGGGAGGCGCTAACAAGGTTCTTGCGAATAGTAGGAACATGCTGCACATTCTTTAGCTGCATAGTTTTTCTCGAAGTAAACTTCAGATCTACCATGCCAACACTATGAACAAAAGCATGTGACCCATTCTCTATCGTAACGTAGAAACCTTGAAGCCCATGATAAAAAGAAAATAAAGATGTGTCAAGACACACGTGAATATTAGCACTGTATGTAACATCCTAGATGTTAATTACAACTAAAACTTGATTTAGTATTTTATTAAAACTTAATCATCGAGCGTCATGGCATTAATGCATTCATGTTTTAATATTATTTTTTAATGTGATGCTTTGTTTTACATATGAAATGATGCTTGTGATTGCTAATGCCCGATTAGTTAGTGTAGAAATTAAATCGAGCTCCAATTCCGTTTCAAAACCCCGTTTTCCCGAAAACCCCGAATTACCCCCTTTTCTCTATTTCAAAATCTACAAAGAATTTGGCGTTGGTCCAAAAAGCAATATTGTGGGTCTTGATGAGAGCTACAATATTGGTGTTCAAAGTTTTTCAAGTTTCCAAAAATAATTTCAATCAAACCATAATTCAAAAACTATGCATATTTTGGAAAAACATCTTTTGGAGAAAATGTGTAGTTTGAAAAGTTGAGCATTCCATAGTTTTGGAGTTTTTCAAGTTCTTTAGAAAAATCAAAAGTAATTTCATATATTTCATTCTAGGGTTTTTGTCCCCTTTTCAAAATTTGATTCAAATTCAAATTTTCCTTTCAAAATTTGAAAATGGCCCAGTTGAGAAAGTTGTAGAGAATGAAAAATTAGCTAGGGTTGCTTTTTGGAATTTTTCGAGTGCAGTTCAACTTCTTGGAGTAATTTGCAAAATTCCGAAAGGGTCTCATGCTGCTACAGTGTTGATGACGTCAACCTCATCAATTCCCCTCTCTATTCCTCGTCGTCGCCGTGTTCATGGCCGCCATGCCGCGTTGCCGCCGGAGCCAGCCGCCGCCGCTCTGTCTGCGTCGAGCTCATACCTCCGGTTGCTTCACGCCCTCATCATCGTGCGCACCGAAGTCACGGTGAGCTCCTGGACGTGTTCGTGCCCTTGGCTTGGCCCGAGCTGCTCCGTCGTCGTCGTCTCGCGTACGTCGCCGCCGGCAAGGTCATGCCAGCCGCCGCGCGCGTCGATAGTGCCGCTGGGGTTGCGTTCTCGGTCGAGTAGCTCGCGTATAGCGTTAGCCTGTTCATTCTGGTGCTGGTGCTCGCGTCGCCCTCCCCGGAGAAGCTCCGGCTATCGTTGCAACCGCGCCGCCGCTCCGCCGAGCCGCCATGGCCGCGGCTGTGTGTGCTCTGAAACCCTAGTCACCTCATACTTGACCCAGATCGATGCGAGGGACTGCGGGGGAGCGCTCCGGTGTCCTCGCCGTTGCCGGCGACCTCACCGGCGGCAGGAAACCCCTGGCCGACGTGACCCTCCCCTGCGTTGCTCTGTTCTGTGGAGAGGGAGGACCTTGTGATATGAATTAAGAGAAAGGGAAGGGCCTTGGTGCAAAAATCACGACTCATGTGAATAGTGTCAAATAGTGGCAGGGACTTGTTTGTAGTTTTGTAAAAGTCCGTGGACCTTTTTGTAAAACCGCCAGCGGAGCCTTTGGCAGCCGAGTTGGGCCGGCCTGCTCGCGCGGTTGGGCCGCGCCTAGCCTCCGCGTGGGTCTGTTGGGCCGAAGCCGGCCCATGTCCTGTTTCTCTTTTTATAAGAGTTTTTCTTTTTCTGAAATTTGTGAATAGTGTTGCAATTTGTTTATTTTGTATAGAATTATTGATAGCTCCAAAAATTATGAAAATTTTTGTGTATGCTCTCTGTCATGTGCTTGATTTTAGAAAAATATTAGATGCCTATTTTGATTATGTTTTATATGTTATAAAATTAGCCCTTTTTATTGGAAAATGCTCTTTCCTTTATTTTTAGTTATTTATTTATTGTTCCAAAAATCTTGAAAATTATTTTGTAGCCTTCTCAGGCCATGAGAAGCTTAAGTTTAATTTTTGAGATTTATTTGACAACTTTTATTTAGTCTTTATTTTATGTTTAGTTTTTAATAGATCTTTAATTGCTTATTTAGTTCTTTATGACTTAGAATTTTCTTGAGTGACTTTGGGATTGATTGAAGACCTTAGGTCATTAAGTTTAGTGACCTTGGGCACTTTGATGACTTGTATGAATTATCTTGATCTCGTGGTTATTTTAACTAGAGTGGCTTCACCTATGTAACCCTAGGTTTTGTTTAATTAATGTTGTTAGAGTACAACTTTATCGCGAAGGAAAGTTGTACTCAAGTTAATCTAGTTGTTATGCTTTCATCATGTATCATCATGCATCATGCCATGAGCTCATCGTTCTAAATCACGCATCATTACTTACGTGTAGTTGTTTTTTTAGTGAGGTGGTTCGTGTTGATCAAAGTTGGAGAGGTGTCATCCGACAAGGGTATTCGAGAAGGTCATCCACCAATGATGTCGAGTCATCTCTCTTGATATTGGTGTTATCCACCCATGGTGTTGATGTCAAGTCTGACAATTGGAATCTAACTTCACTGCAACACGTGCAAGCCCCGAGCATGCAACCCATTTCTGCTTTCGCAAATATTTTACACTATAAGTCTAGTGTATTGTGCATTAAGTTAATAGGATTTGGTTGATACCGTTGCCGCATGACTACCTTGATCTACTTTTACATCATGATATCCCACTAGTATGTGTAGGTCGATTTCTTATGCTTAGCCATGCTTAGACTTCGGTAGATGTTGTAGGTCATTAATCTTTGATCATGATTTACCAATGTATCTTTGCTTCTCTAGACCTAAAGATGGGTCGCGAGGGCATAAGAATATGGTTATAAGAAATTGAGACCGGTCGAGTAACTTGCATCGGGAATGGAGTCTTGATGTAGTGTTTCCGACTGTGTCGATTAAGGACCGTACCGTTGTTGGCCCTTGGATCAAGACTTTACAACTACTCACATATCTACGGAAAAGCTTTACCCTAGGATAATCTAAGGACTAGTATGGTGAGCCCGTGCACCGGAGTGGCGAGATGGCGGAGTACAATACCCTCGTGGGCCGTGTCCCCCGGATTGGAGGTGTAAGTGTACTCTCGGGTGGCGCGGAAGCCGAGCCTAGTTCTAGAATGTCCGACGGTATTGTTGATATAATTGTGGGTTAGAGTCCCACTTATATCGTGTGTTTAGGGATCCTCAGCTGAGTAAAATCGCTTCGAACCGTCGTTTGCTCCACGTATAAGGAGACTTGATCCTCGCACCTGCATCGTAGCATTCAAGAGAAATATGAAAGAATTGGATCTTGGTGACTCGTGGAATCGAGAAGAAGGCAGCTGGAAAGATAATCTCAAGTGTAATGCTTAATATGATTGTCGGAAATAGAATAGGTGCTAATCTAGCTTTAATAGATATAATAGAAGTTGATGCTTTTATTCCGTTTAAAATATTGAAAGTAAGGTTTCAAGATTAGTAATGAATTTCCGCAAAACTCCCCTTCTCTAGCTCAACTACTCAAAAGCCAGCATATCCTTGAGAGTCTTTTCTTTTAGTCGGGTAAGTCTTGCGGAGTACCTTCATGTACTCGGGGTTTGTTCTACCCCTTGCAGTGTGTACGACCGTTGCTACTAGCCAGATTGTGTCGCCGGGCTCGACATGATTTGGTTGCCTCTCGCAACTTAGGTGTCCTACCTAAGTTGTCTTCTCGTAGCTCCACTCTACTTCCGCAATATAAAGTTAAGTTTGTAAAATATTATCCTATTCATTATTTAAAAAATTAATGTTATTATTCTTCCGCACTCGATAAATATTTTATAACAAATGTTGTAATGTTGTGGTTACTCCATTGTTGATCCCGGGTATGAATGTAAAAAGTGGTTCAATCGGTGTTCGTTAAGAACATCGACGGGGCTTCATAAGTCGTGTGGAACACATGCATAGTAATCCGAGGTCTTAAGACGAGGATTAGTGCATGTGGGCCACATTACTTAGGAGGTTCTCGCCACGTTGGTATCGAGCTCATACTTTGGATCAGCTACAACATTACATTTGAAAACTTCAAAATGATTTTACTATATAAAAGTTTTTGAAGTTAACAAATTAAAAATGGATCCTTATCTATTTTCTTTCCCTCGAAAGACTTTGAGAAGTTTCTCGGTACTTCTTCAAATGGTCAACATGGAGGTCAACTTCCTCAACAAAAGCTTCGCCAAGTGTCTTTTAACAGTTCGTCTAACAAGCCCTCTAATTCACTAACCTGGTGAAGTTGAAGTTTTCTAACATTGTGAGGACGTATAGGACGAGCGTATCATATGAAAATCTTTTGAAAGTTAAAAGATCCCCTTAAGGTTGGAATGGTTATATTCCTTTATGATTGTTCTATTGTTAAATCTCGCCATGTACCAGGATTGTTTATCAATTGAATCTTTTATTTCATAAATTTCGATCTTTGGGAATTTGTGGAATATACCTTGATATACATCATTACCTTAAACAATAAAACCTGGTACGAATCCTTGACTCTTTTGTTAAGTATGTGTCACGCCTTGAATTCTTCCAACTCAGACACATGCTATTTCCTTGATGTCGTTTGACGACGTATATCTCATTTTCATGTCACTATAATTGTGTCCTATAAGGAACCATGATTCATGACTTGGAAACATCGTCGAAACCTAGGGTCGCCCGTGTGGTGTTACCGCTGGGCACTCGCCGTTACCCAAGTCTTTGATCGTGAACTCTTATAATCCAAAATTAAGTGTGTTCTCTTTCTTTGAACATGCTAATTTTTTTGATCATAATATTTGACAAACGTTTGTCAAAAGTCATTTTTGATGTGTGATATAGTGGTGTCTCGACCCGTGACTTTGGTGCCGTGTCAACCTGAAATCTCCTGTGATTCGCGACCACATGAGTTTTCACCAGGCTATGCACAGGTATCGTAGTAGATCACAATGGATGTACTTTACTTATTGAATATTCTTGGGATTCAAAGTTGTTCCTTGAACTCCCTAAATACCTTGTGATCGTGACCGATTTTTTTGATCTTGGTTACATTTCCGATATTACTAAGAGATGTGGGTTAAGATTGTTGTGCCCTATAATGCTGCCATGTCCCGAAACCCTGGTGCCGCGACGGAACCTGGAGTCTCTTGTGTGACACAGGCACACAAGTTTCTGCTAGGCGCGCGCAGGTATCAATGTTTGCGGGCATGAGCCATTATAGTCTCATGACGATGTACCCTACTCTTCGAACTTATCTTGGGAATTATTGCTGAAATTCCCTTGCACTTCTAAATGCCTTGTTAGTTACAACCTCTGTCAAAACATGGTTATAACTCTCGGATCAAATCTTGTTCTTCTATGAACTTCGCCAAGTTGATTTGCTTGACACATTTCCTTTTCCAATATTTACCCCACGGGATTTTGTTGCTCCAAAATCTCGGACGAGATTTCTTTAAGGGGAAAGGATGTAACATCCTAGATGTTAATTACAACTAAAACTTGATTTAGTATTTTATTAAAACTTAATCATCGAGCGTCATGGCATTAATGCATTCATGTTTTAATATTATTTTTTAATGTGATGCTTTGTTTTACATATGAAATGATGCTTGTGATTGCTAATGCCCGATTAGTTAGTGTAGAAATTAAATCGAGCTCCAATTCTGTTTCAAAAACCCCGTTTTCCCGAAAACCCCGAATTACCCCCTTTTCTCTATTTCAAAATCTACAAAGAATTTGGCGTTGGTCAAAAAGCAATATTGTGGGTCTTGATGAGAGCTACAATATTGGTGTTCAAAGTTTTTCAAGTTTCCAAAAATAATTTCAATCAAACCATAATTCAAAAACTATGCATATTTTGGAAAAACATCTTTTGGAGAAAATGTGTAGTTTGAAAAGTTGAGCATTCCATAGTTTTGGAGTTTTTCAAGTTCTTTAGAAAAATCAAAAGTAATTTCATATATTTCATTCTAGGGTTTTTGTCCCCTTTTCAAAATTTGATTCAAATTCAAATTTTCCTTTCAAAATTTGAAAATGGCCCGAGTTGAGAAAGTTGTAGAGAATGAAAAATTAGCTAGGGTTGCTTTTTGGAATTTTTCGAGTGCAGTTCAACTTCTTGGAGTAATTTGCAAAATTCCGAAAGGGTCTCATCTTTGCTACGTTGTTGATGACGTCAACCTCATCAATTCCCCTCTCTATTCCTCGTCGTCGCCGTGTTCATGGCCGCCATGCCGCGTTGCCGCCGGAGCCAGCCGCCGCCGCTCTGTCTGCGTCGAGCTCATACCTCCGGTTGCTTCACGCCCTCATCATCGTGCGCACCGAAGTCACGGTGAGCTCCTGGACGTGTTCGTGCCCTTGGCTTGGCCCGAGCTGCGCTCCGTCGTCGTCGTCTCGCGTACGTCGCCGCCGGCAAGGTCATGCCGGCCGCCGCGGGCCGATAGTGCCGCCGGGGGTTGCGTTCTCGGTCGAGTAGCTCGCGTATAGCGTTAGCCTGTTCATTCTGGTGCTGGTGCTCGCGTCGCCCTCCCCGGAGAAGCTCCGGCTATCGTTGCAACCGCGCCGCCGCTCCGCCGAGCCGCCATGGCCGCGGCTGTGTGTGCTCTGAAACCCTAGTCACCTCATACTTGACCCAGATCGATGCGAGGGACTGCGGGGGAGCGCTCCGGTGTCCTCGCCGTTGCCGGCGACCTCACCGGCGGCAGGAAACCCCTGGCCGACGTGACCCTCCCCTGCGTTGCTCTGTTCTGTGGAGAGGGAGGACCTTGTGATATGAATTAAGAGAAAGGGAAGGGCCTTGGTGCAAAAATCACGACTCATGTGAATAGTGTCAAATAGTGGCAGGGACTTGTTTGTAGTTTTGTAAAAGTCCGTGGACCTTTTTGTAAAACCGCCGAGCGGAGCCTTTGGCAGCCGAGTTGGGCCGGCCTGCTCGCGCGGCTTGGGCCGCGCCTAGCCTCCGCGTGGGTCCGTTGGGCCGAAGCCGGCCCATGTCCCGTTTCTCTTTTTATAAGAGTTTTTCTTTTTCTCAAATTTGTGAATAGTGTTACAATTTGTTTATTTTGTATAGAATTATTGATAGCTCCAAAAATTATGAAAATTTTTGTGTATGCTCTCTGTCATGTGCTTGATTTTAGAAAAATATTAGATGCCTATTTTGATTATGTTTTATATGTTATAAAATTAGCCCTTTTTATTGGAAAATGCTCTTTCCTTTATTTTTAGTTATTTATTTATTGTTCCAAAAATCTTGAAAATTATTTTGTAGCCTTCTCGTGCCATGAGAAGCTTAAGTTTAATTTTTGAGATTTATTTGACAACTTTTATTTAGTCTTTATTTTATGTTTAGTTTTTAATAGATCTTTAATTGCTTATTTAGTTCTTTATGACTTAGAATTTTCTTGAGTGACTTTGGGATTGATTGAAGACCTTAGGTCATTAAGTTTAGTGACCTTGGGCACTTTGATGACTTGTATGAATTATCTTGATCTGCTTTGGTTATTTTAACTAGAGTGGCTTCACCTATGTAACCCTAGGTTTTGTTTAATTAATGTTGTTAGAGTACAACTTTATCGCGAAGGAAAGTTGTACTCAAGTTAATCTAGTTGTTATGCTTTCATCATGTATCATCATGCATCATGCCATGAGCTCATCGTTCTAAATCACGCATCATTACTTACGTGTAGTTGTTTCGAGAGTGAGGTGGTTCGTGTTGATCAAAGTTGGAGAGGTGTCATCCGACAAGGGTATTCGAGAAGGTCATCCACCAATGATGTCGAGTCATCTCTCTTGATATTGGTGTTATCCACCCATGGTGTTGATGTCAAGTCTGACAATTGGAATCTAACTTCACTGCAACACAGGCAAGCCCCGGAGCATGCAACCCATTTCTGTTTCTGCAAATATTTTACACTATAAGTCTAGTGTATTGTGCATTAAGTTAATAGGATTTGGTTGATACCGTTGCCGCATGACTACCTTGATCTACTTTTACATCATGATATCCCACTAGTATGTGTAGGTCGATTTCTTATGCTTAGCCATGCTTAGACTTCGGTAGATGTTGTAGGTCATTAATCTTTGATCATGATTTACCAATGTATCTTTGCTTCTCTAGACCTAAAGATGGGTCGCGAGGGCATAAGAATATGGTTATAAGAAATTGAGACCGGTCGGGTAACTTGCATCGGGAATGGAGTCTTGATGTAGTGTTTCCGATCGTGTCGATTAAGGACCGTACCGTTGTTGGCCCTTGGATCAAGACTTTACAACTACTCACATATCTACGGAAAAGCTTTACCCTAGGATAATCTAAGGACTAGTATGGTGAGCCCGTGCACTGGGAGTGGCGAGATGGCGGGAGTACAATACCCTCGTGGGCCGTGTCCCCCGGATTGGAGGTGTAAGTGTACTCTCGGGTGGCGCGGAAGCTGAGCCTAGTTCTAGAATGTCCGACGGTATTGTTGATATAATTGTGGGTTAGAGTCCCACTTATATCGTGTGTTTAGGATCCTCGACTGAGTAAAATCGCTTCGAACCGTCGTTTGCTCCACGTATAAGGAGACTTGATCCTCGCACCCGCATCGTAGCATTCAAGAGAAATATGAAAGAATTGGATCTTGGTGACTCGTGGAATCGAGAAGAAGGCAAAGAAAGATAATCTCAAGTGTAATGCTTAATATGATTGTCGGAAATAGAATAGGTGCTAATCTAGCTTTAATAGATATAATAGAAGTTGATGCTTTTATTCCGTTTAAAATATTGAAAGTAAGGTTTCAAGATTAGTAATGAATTTCCGCAAAACTCCCCTTCTCTAGCTCAACTACTCAAAAGCCAAATATCCTTGAGAGTCTTTTCTTTTAGTCGGGTAAGTCTTGCGGAGTACCTTCATGTACTCGGGGTTTGTTCTACCCCAAGGTGTACGGACTGTTGCTACTAGCCGGGATTGTGTCGTTGGGCTCGACATGATTTGGTTGCCTCTCGCAACTTAGGTGTCCTACCTAAGTTGTCTTCGTAGCTCCACTCTACTTCCGCAATATAAAGTTAAGTTTGTAAAATATTATCCTATTCATTATTTAAAAAATTAATGTTATTATTCTTCCGCACTCGATAAATATTTTATAACAAATGTTGTAATGTTGTGGTTACTCCATTGTTGATCCCGGGTATGAATGTAAAAAGTGGTTCAATCGGTGTTCGTTAAGAACATCGACAGGGGCTTCATAAGTCGTGTGGAACACATGCATAGTAATCCGAGGTCCGTTAAGACGAGGATTAGTGCATGTGGGCCACATTACTTAGGAGGTTCTGCCACACTGTATCAACCCACCAACTTGGGGACTGAAACACCGAAAGTACGGTAGGAACATTACCATACTCCTCATCAGCACTGCTAATAGTCACGAGGTTGACATTCTTCTTTTTCCCAATTGAAAAGTGACCAAGCTCTTCACAAGTGAAGCAAGGCAACTCTATTTTGGTTTGCTTCTTCTCACAGTTAGTTACTATCTTCGTATTGGAAGGTTTATTATTCAGGATTGTTCTTCCTCTAAGAAGAGTATGGTCTTTCTGAAATCTTCTCTGATTTTCTCTAAAGATATTTCCCTCAGATGAGCCAACACTAATCCAGAACACTTTAGCCCCTAGCCAGAGCATGGTCTTAACTTACCACCTCTTAAAATGTGCACTAGAAAACTTTTCTAGTCTCAGCACGTCAGCGAAAACGGCCATACTTAAATAAAAAACCTATAATAAGGTTTTTGGATTGTTAGAAAATTAGGTAATTTCTAGATTAATTTTCAGATTAAAAATAGAATATAGATCATGACAAAACGACAAACTGGTTTTAGCATGTATAGATTACTAGCATGACATATCAAGATATCGCATATACTAGTAGGACAGATCATGATATCGCATAGCATGAACATGATAACTAGTGTAGACCCAACTCGTACACTACATAGATTTATACCTGCCGATTGTAGACGTACTTGGTGGTGAAGATGCATACGCCGATTGCAATGAAGCTGACGACGATGGCACGAGCTTGTCGCTAAGCGTCTCCCGTAGACGATCCAGACGACGACGAGATCACGTTCTGCCAACATAGAAGATTTGGGAGCAGTCGCGCTAAGAGCGCTTTCCAAAAACCTTATTCGCCTTCTCCCGGTGCAGGATCGCAAAGACGAGGGTTCCGGAGACCTGCTCTCCCGGTTGCCGGTGCACGCTGACGATCGGGATGGAGAGACTACGGCGGCAACACAGTAGCGAGAAGAGGAAAACACTATTGTACTATGTTAGGATTTTCTAATTGAAACTCCCAATTGTAGTTATTGTCTATTCCCAGTAGGATCGGTACGTATATATGCAGAGAAAAAACCCCTACATCTATATCAACTAGCAATATGGTACTAATTGATATTATACCTCCCACATTTACTCATGGGCTTAAACATTAAAGCCCATTAAAGAACACATGTATTGGACCTTTGAAATTTATTATAATTTTTTTATATGGATTTTAGAGGAATATCCATGTAAATTCTAACATATATGTCAAAGCTAACCTACCCAAGCCAGCTTCGATCTTGTCCAGCATCTGATCTATCCATCGACTGTTGCTTAGTTAGTTAGGTACATCTCCATCGTCCGTTACAGTCTTCTGAAATGCATTTTCACATATTTGGCGGTTTCTGAAATGCATTTTTCACATATTTGGCAGTTTCTGATGTATACACATAGGGGACACATATCATGTTGCTTTCATCTTCTTCTTATCTTCCAATCTGGATATCTTAGAGCATCTCCAACAGCTTGGTAAATGAATTGCTATCCTTTAAAATTGGCAAAACAAGCAAAATTTGTTCTCCAACAGTTTGCCAAAGTTACTTACCAAATTCCCCAACTTGCTATCCCTCGATGCCGCGCGCGTATCCGCGTTGCCATCGCCGATCCCGCACTACTCCGACTCTATTCGCACGCGCGTGAAACTTCCTCCCGCCGGCGCGGCCGTGCCTGGCGGTGGAGTCGCACCCCTCGACTTCGCGTCACGGCCGAGTGGCGGAGGAGCGGCCCTATTGTATTCGCGACGCTCTCTAGTGCACGTTACGGCAGCGCCGCAGCCTGGGCGGGGTAGCGAGCGGCGAACGGCGTCGTCTTCGGCAGGTACGGGGTGGGAGCGGCGGCCATGGTCTGAGTCGCGGTGCGGGGTTTCGAGAGGAGGACCTGGAGCGGCTGGACTGGGGAACGGGAGGAAGAGCCACGGCAGGACGAGCCAACGCGCCGGAGGAAGAGCCACGACCGGAGTACGCTAATGAAGAGGAAACCGGCCTGCTCCGTCACCGCGCGCGATCAGGTACCATCCCTGGCTCCGTCCCTTGTCGTTCTCCTAGCCCTGGCTTGTTCCTCGTACTTCTGTATTGATCAGTTCTGTACTAGGGTTGATCGGTTGTGTATGTCATTCAATCGATTGTACTAGGGTTGATCTTTTTAGACTCATGGAGATGAAAGTAGCCTGAACTGATTGCTCACTCACGCAAGGAACGGAGAAACAACAGCGGCGGCATAGTAGAGACGCGCGAGAAGAAGAGACCGCGACGGCACGAGCTGAGGGCCGTCTACGGTTGATTCTGTTACTCCTTTGTGGGCCCTTTTTGATTTTAGCAAGCTTAAATTGGCAAACTGTTGGAGATAGTGTAAATTTTGACTTACCAAATATTTTAGCAACTTGCCAAAGCACAAGATTTAGCAAGTAAATTTTACCAAACTGTTGGAGATGCTCTTAGACCCATATATTCACTATCACTAGTCACTTCAATCCAAAATATAAATCATTCTAGCTTTTTTAGATAATACTTTTTATGCATCTAGATACATAATAAAAATATATATTTTTAAAAAATACAAAATAATCAAAGCTTGAAGCCAAGTGAGTAGTCTCATTTGGCTACTACGTACCGATCTGACCAAAGCTAAGACTCCCTTTGATCAATAGTCAATCAGCCACGCTATATATCAATATTTATTTAGGTCGTCGGGATTCTTCGCCCGGGTGATCGACAGTTAAAATAATCAGCCTGGTGATGCGATTGTTCTTGTTTTTTTGTTTCTCATTGTATTCAGTTTTTTTCTCCTCTCAGCCCTCAAGTTATTCTGATTATGGAACATAATCATGCTCTGCTCTACTCGCAACCAAATGAACCTAAAATCTAGGCCTTGTTTAGATGCACTCTAACTTCCAAGTTTTTCACACTCTCTCCATCATATCAATTTTTAGCCTCTTGCATGGAACACTAAATTTAGGTAAAAAAAAAAAACTAATTGCACAGTTTAGTTGTAAATCACGAGACGAATCTTTTGAGCCTAAGTAGTCTATAATTGACACTAATTGTCAAATAGAAACGAAAGTGCTACGTCGGTAAAGAATAAGAAAAATAAGAATTCTGCAAGGACCTGGATCCGAATTGGCATTGTTCGGTTCCCCCTCTGAACTGAAAAGCTGCATCCAGACAAGTGACAACCAAACCGTAAACAGTTTCATGTGCATTTCATTATCTGGGAGCTTTTCTGCATAGCATGCATCAACAACTCCCTGTCTTGGCCGGACAAAAAGCATGAACGGACAAACGGGCTATGCTCTGCACATGCTATATAAAGAACTTTGTGTCTATATGACGACGAATATCCCAACTACCGTGGAGTACTATATTTGTTCTAAATTATACTAGTTTTTATTATATATTTAAATAATACGTTTATATAGCAAAAACTATATATATTTAGAAAAAACCAAAATGATTTATAATATAGAATGGAAGGAGTATATTCTTAGTGTGCACGGCCAGTTACTAAAAGTGTGAAGAAATCTTTTACCACTAGGACGACTAGGCTGTTGATTCTAGCAGCATGATCGAAAATGCTAGCATGATGAACGGTGCGCTTGTGGATCGACAAGTAATCTTTAAGATTAAGAAGAGATCTCATCGTACACATCACAACATGTGACGTTGATTCATGACCCACATCATATCACATCACGACTAACTAATAATCCAACCCATCTGATTAGTGGTGGATTGGATACCGTATTATAATATATGTTTGCTTCATTCAGTTAATTGATTCTGTCCTCCTCTGACCAAGAATATTTCAACTACTTTTTGGTGCCATTAGTGGACTATACACAGTATATGCTGCAATTTAGTTACAACTGTACACTGAAACGTGTAGCTGTTTCTACAGGCAGAGAAGGTTGCTTTTTTTTTTTTGACAACAGAGAAGGTTGCTTTTTATATGTACGTAAAAGGAAGGAACTACAGAGAGAAAGCTGTCAGTTAAGGAACCGGCACTCTTGTTGCTGATGTGAAGAGTGCAAGGTCCTTCGTATTTGTAGTGGCCTGGCAGGAACGAACAACGAAAGGCCCATTCTAATCCCACCTGCTGAACTGAAGGTGACCTACTCTGCTCTCCTGTCCATCCAAGTGTTGGACAGCTTCCGTCAAATTAATATATCTTGGCAGCTGCTTATATGATGTTGTTACTGAAACATTTTATTTGTTTCCCACATCTTGGGAAGAATTAGGAAATTGGTCTTAAAAAAGTTTGCACTTAGAAAATTGGCCTCTTTTTTCTTGAACTTAGGAATCTGGCCTCAAAATAAAATTTTCTTAGGAAATTGGCCTTCCGTCAGTTTAGGCCCTTAACGGTGTTAACTTTAGGGTAAAAAGACTATTTTACCCCTGAGGAAAAAATAAAAAATAGAGTTTTGTTTATTTATTTTATATATTCACAAATTTCAAGCACATAGCCGCATATATATTTCAAGCACATAACCACACATATAATCACATATATTTTTAAAGTTACCAAATAAATAATTCTACAGAACGTGGCCAGTTTCATATTATTAATAAAAACTAGATATCTCAAGGAGTTGGTTCACCAAAATTGGAGTCACCAAACTCCGGATATGAATTTCCAAAGATGAGGGCAAAGTGGCCTTTTCGCTCACACTACAGTGTCCAAACTAACAGATTTGCCTCAGAGACCTGACGGAAGGCCAGTTTCCTAAGAAAATTTGGTTTTAAGGCCAGATTTCTAAGTTCAAGAAAAAAGTGCTAATTTTCTAACTGCAAGTTTTTTAAAGGCCAATTTCCTAATTCTTCCCTTGAACTTGAGACCTGTACGTCGCCATGCCAAAGTGATCCGATCCATCTCAATAAAACTGGGCAAGGAGGAGGGTGTTCCCTATATATTATATATGTGGTCTTGGTTTTGTTGCGTGTACGTGGCTCAATTCAGCCATCTAGCTTTGCTAATAGCACGAGATGCTGACTTTGTCGAACACCGTCGACATGAAGTGCGTACCTGGCGAGGGCGGTGGCGCCACGGGCAACTTGAGCGGACACTCGACGTCCAGCCTCCGGCTCCCGCCTACGTGAACCGGCCGGTACTTGAACGCCCCGGTGAGCCTGAGCGGACACTCAACTTGGGTCTTGATGATTTCGGCCCACCATCACTTGACGCCACCGGCCCACCGACCCAAGAGAAGCCCAAAGCCCAACCGTAAGTATACGGGACCCGACTTCGTGTAACAACCTGTGAGCTGTCATCGATCTATTTAGCAGAACAGGGGAGAGGAGTGGAGGACAAGTTAGAACTCATTAGCCTTTAGGCTTGGCTGGCTTTGCCAAAGGCGGGTGCCTGAGGCCCCGATTTGTATCCAGATCCAGAGATTTGTGTTAAACTCGTCGAATTTGGTGATTCATCGTAATAGATATCAGTAGAACTATACAATTTTGTTGTTGTTTGCTGACAATTTGGTACCAGAGTAGTTGATCCTCGGCGGAGGCTCGTCGCCGGCGAGTTTCGCCTCGCCGCAGTCAAGTTCTCGACCTGGCGTCGAAGCCCGACTATCTTCTTCGTCCCCAGTACCAGACGCGCGAGCAGAAGAAGCTGATGGCGGTCGAAGGCCAAGTTGGGGATCTCGCGGGGATCCTGACGAGGATGGAAAAGTCGATGGAAGAGCAATTCAGTTCTATCAAGTCAACCATTGAAGCGAACTCCGGCGTGCTCAAGGATCTCACGTCGTGGAAGCCTAAGATCCAGGCGGATGTGACGCTACTGCAGGGTGGTATGCGGGATCTCGTCTCCAAACTGGATCGCCTTGTCCAGAAGCATGAGCAGGACACCAACCCTGCATACAAGGTGTTTGATGTGGAGCATCTGACGATTCCTCGACAAAACCCATCTGAGGTGTTCAAATCTGCTACAACGTCGCCTCGCGCTGAAGGCACAAGTGAAAATCAAGTAAACCATGAGGTGGGAAACGGGTTGAATGCTACCGTTTCTCCTACTCTGGTCAATGGTGAGAAAACTCCTACTGCTAACCTTACTATGATGCCTCAGTATTACTTTGGTAGTCCCATGTTTGCTACTGGTTCACCGGTTGGTCAGATGCCTATGAATCATACCTTACCGCTGGTGGAGTTTCCTGAATTTGATGGCAGTAGTCCAAAGGTTTGGGTCAGGAATGCTGAGAACTACTTTGAGTTGTACTTTGTGCCCGATCAGTTAAAATCTAGAGTTGCATCAATGAGGTTTACTGCTAATGCTAAGTTCTGGTCACAGTCCTTAGAATCACCACCACATAAGTATCCTTGGCATATACTTAGTAAGATGATCTGTGATAGGTTTGAAAAGGACCAGCATAACATACTTATCAGGCAATTCTTCAGAATTAAGCAGACTGAGAATGTTTCTGAATTCATTGAGAGATTTGATACTTTAGTGCATCAGATCCTAGCTCATGAGCCAAAATTCAGTCCTGTCACCATTACTAACAGATTCATTGATGGTTTGAAGGATGAAATCCGGGCTGTTGTGCTTGTGCATAGTCCTCCGAATTTGGATGCAGCTTGTGCTCTTGCATTACTGCAGGAGGAAACCACTAAGGAAGGGCAGTCTCAATATAATGCCAAGAAGGAATTCAAGAAATCTGATTCTAATCAGCATTTCAGATTCTCTGGTAAAGGTAATACATCTTCAGCCAGTGGTGCAGCTCCATCTTCTGGTACTAAAAAGGGATCTGAAGGAAGCTCTCAGTTTAGAACAGAAGATAAGGCTAATACTCTTATGCAGTATAGAAAAGCTAAGGGTCTATGCTATAAATGTGGTCAGAAATGGCATCATGGCCATAAGTGTGCCAATCAAGTATCTCTACATGTTGTTGAAGAGATGTGGGATTTTATGGTGCAGCAGGATACACCAGAGGATCCTAGTCCTGAAGAAGCTGAAGATTCATCTGATGATGAGTTGTGTGCAATATCAGCAAATGCAGCTCAAGGTACTGATGATTCCAAGAAGACTGTAAGAATGTTGGGTAACGTTTGTGGCAGGGATGTGATCATTCTTATTGATTCTGGTAGCACCCATACATTCATCAGTGAAAATTTAGCCTCAAAATGGAGGGAGTGGGAACCATTGGAACATCCAATGGAAGTGCAAGTAGCTAATGGTCAGACTTTGCAGTGTTCTCATCAAGTGGTGGCTTGCCCTATATGGATCAGTGGTTATTGTAACAACTCCAGTTTTAGGGTTAGACAAATTTTGCATCATGAGCATGATCATCACATAAGCATCATTTATGTCATTTTTGTGGCAATATTTGAGTGCTTATTTTAAAAAATGCAAATAGGGGTTTTCAAAGGTTTTCTAGAAGTCAAACTTGTGATGCTTTTCTCAAAATAGAGCTTTAACAAAGTTTGTAGAGAAGAATTTTTGGAGAAACTTTTGTTTTGACCCCAATTTATGAAAATGACTTTAGGTGCTTCAAAAATGGCAAAAACAGTTTCAAAAATGAATTTTAAAGGTATTTTATGTGACCCAAAATTTTATTTTCAAATCTAGGCCGATTTTGCAAAAACTTTCTACATGAAAGTTATTCCTCATTTGATTTTGAGAAACTTTCATTTTTGGACCATTTTCAAATTCGCAATATTTTTCAAACTAGGGCCGTCAAAATTTTCGTTCAATTTGACCGGTGGGACCCACCCCGGGCCCCACCTGTCATCATCTTTTTCCTCCCCCTCCGCTTCGCGTCGCAGCGCGACGCCCGACCCCGCAGCGCCGCCTCGCTGCGCCCCGCGCCGCTCGCCCGTCCCTGCGCCCGCGACTCCGACCTTATCCCCGCCTCCATCGCTGCCCGCCGCCACGCTCGCCGGCTACCGTGCCGCTCGCTGCCGCCGTCCCCGACGCCGCCCGATCCGGCACGCCGCGCGCACAAACGCCACCGCCACGAGCTCCCCGACAAAGCAACGGCCACGCGCGACCGCACTCGAAAGCACGCGCACTCGCCGCTGCCCGCTTCCCCATTTCGCGCCCGCCCGCGAGCCGGCGAGCGCGCCGTGCCGAGCGCCATGGCCGTCCGCCGGACCGCCCCGCTCGTCCGCCCGTGACTCCCGGTCCGAATTGGACAGCCCGCGCCCTTAAAAGCTCCTCCCCACTCCCTCGCACACTCGCCCGTCCCGTTTCCCCCTCTCCCTCTCGCCGCAGCCAAGCACCGCAGCCCCATGGCCGCCGCCGTGCCCCGCACCGGCTAGCCACCACCTCCGCTCCTCATTTTCCTCGGCGAGCGCGTCACCGTGTTCGCATCACCCCACTTCACCTCCGACCACCGTCAATCGAAAGAAAACGAGCGAGGTAGAGCCAATCGGCCTTCTTTTTCCGCCGTCGGAAGCCTAGCGCCGGCGAGTTCTTCGGCGCCGTCGCGCGCGCGTGTCCTTCTTCATCTTCACCCCTAGATCGCGCTCTAGCTCCGCCGTGGCCGCGAAGCCGTAGGCATGACGAAGAGCCGCGCGGTGCCCTGTTCCGCGTCCGCCGACGAGCCGCTCCGCCGCTCGCCGCCTTCGCTCCGCCCCGTGCGTTAGTGCGCCATAGGCCTCATCTTCACCATGCCGGTGTCCGCGCCGTCGCCACGAGCACGCCTGTACCACCCGCGTCGCCGGACTCGTCGCCGTCGGCGAGCTATCGCCGGCCGACGGCGAGGTCCCGCGTCCGGGTGGCCGACAGGTGGGCCCGCTGGCTGGGTCCCACCCGTCAGCGCCACTGGCGCGTGTGCGCTCTGTGTGCGCCGCGCGGGGTACGCGTAGCGCGCCCGCGTCGGCCCCGCAGCTGGGGGAAATCTCGGGTGCGCGTAGCATTTAGGTTCTTTTTCCGGTTTTGAAAATGTTTTAAAGAAAATGTGTTTAAATCCTCCAAAAATCATATCTCCCTCATTTTAAGTCCTTTTTGGGTGATTCAAATTTCTATATTTTTCTTATGATGAGCTTTATGCATGTAGAGTATTGGTTTATTTTTATGAAATACTTTTCTGCGGTATTATTTAATGTCCTTAATTGCTTATATCTTGTTAAATGCATAAGTAAATGTAGGTTTATCGAAAAATGTTCTTGTTTTGTTGCTCTAGTTAGGAGAAGCTTTATCTATGAAAAATATTATTTATATATGTCATGTGTAGAAAATGCCCTATTTATTTATTGTGCTTGCTTTGCTTAGAGTTAGGAAATTCATAATTAATTATTTATGCAAGGAAAATGCTTGATAATTTTTATAGGGTGTTTTTATGCCTATAAGTATCTGTTAATCACTTGAGATCTGTTGTTTGACATTTTTCATAATGCAAAGTATTTTTAGGTCTTGGTTTAATGCTTTGTCTTGTCTTTTTTTATAGAATAAATGGTTCACTGTTTTGACCTGAAAAATTTATGGTAGGCTTGTTGTTACCTAGCTTAGCTACTGTAATTTTGTAGATTTTTTCTGAGCAGTCTAGCTATAGGTTGCTGTTATGCCCTGTTGTAATCATGATCGGTTAATCGTCGAAGTCTAGGTTAACTATTGTCCTTGCCATGTTTAATTAGGGTTATAAAAGGGGTAACATGTTAGGATGATGTTGACTACCTTGTAACTTCATGATTGGTTTATCATTATCATCATACGCTTTGATTTCGTATTGCATTTCCGATATTCATACGCACGAATGCATCATACGGGATTCTTAGGAAGGAGTGACGCCGATGTTCCCGAGGAGCTGGAAGGAGAGGAGCGCGGGGGGCGATCTTTGCGAGGAGGCAAAGGGACGAGATCCGGACGCCGACTTGCACGAGTGCCCTAACCATCACCCTAGCTCCTTTGAGAAAGGCAAGCCCCGGAGCATTACTCCTACGGTTTTCAAAACGTTTTACTTGAGTCATTTATTTATTATGATGCATTAAGGTAATAGGAGTTGACTCGGAACCATTCTTTGCATTATGATTACCTTGATCCACGAATACCGTTACCCCATTAAGTTCGGGATCACGCTTATGCTTAGCACCTTAATTAGATCGGTAGAAGACGGGTGATTGACCCTCATCCGCGAGGTAGGTGGTTACTACCCTTTGGTTGATACTATGGAGGTTGGTTAGAGAACATAACCATGTGGCCATGTTAAATCACGACTAGTCGGAGTTTGTGGTGTGTTAGACCACGGAAACTCGGCAATGTCACTTAATGGGACTATGGCTTTGTACGTCCTCGGATCATGTTGAACAATGCCTCCGAGATGGCATAGCCGGAAGGATGCGATCATCCGACCGCGAAGCCTTGAGGATGTTTGGGCCGGAATTTCGCGGAGTTGAGTGTGTTGCCCACAGGCGCGGTATTAAAGCCGGGGCCGGTCGCGCGGAGGTACACAGGTAGCCGGGCATGCCCTGGTGCAACCGTATTCGTTGAAATCCGTGTTTCCACCCGAATAGACCAAGGTGACCGTCACTCGTTACGGCCCGGCGAGTGTGGTTTGTGTGAGGAATACCCGCCCGGCTGGTTTGCAATCGATTATAATCGCCATCGTTCTGGACGGTGAACACTTGACCAGAACGGCGACCTTTATCGCAAATCATTGTGGAAATAGGATGGTTATGGTTCTATGTTGTTGACGCTTTGGTATGCTCAACTTTGAAGAATAGGATAGCATTGCTTGCTCATACCACGGAGTTGGAGTAGTACGGTGCTAACCTAGTGATGTCGGGATCCAACTTAAAAGATGATAAGCTAGAGAGTCTTTTATAACTAAATGATTATTAATAAGCTCACCTTTTTATCGCAAGTTTAAATGAGTCGACTACCCCACTTATAAAGCCTGGCATACTCCTTGGTGTCACTTTATTTTCATTTATGACGGGTAAGTCTAGCTGAGTACCTTCTTGTACTCAGGGTTTTATTCCCTTGTTGTTGCAGATGGTGAGATATTCTATGGGTATTGCCCAACTTGCTTCTACCCTGCGTATGGGGATGAGTAGATCGTGGGCACAATCAATCTATCTATCGTACCTCTATGCTATTGTCGGATGTGATGTTGGACCAGGCACTATGTTTCAACTAAGTGTGCGTTTGTGAACCAAAACTTTATTTGCTTCCGCAATTTGGATTTGAACTCGGTATTGTAATATTTATTTTGTACTCCGATGTAATCTACTATTTGTGAACCTATGTATCACTATGAATGTTGTATGTTGAACTCAATTCGATCACGGGCCGTATTGTTGAAAGTTTGAAATCCTTCGAGATTTCACGGACTACGGGTTGATATAACCACGGTGTGCTAAGTAAGTTGCTTTGGCGACTCATAAGTACATTGTGTTTATATTAATTGGTCGGTTACATTACGGTGGCATCGGAGCGGGTTCAACGTATTCTTGTTCATAAGTATACTTAAAACAAAATGATTTTTGTTTTACAAACACTAATTACGAACTTATAGCCACTTAAACTCATATATAGGTTTTTCAAAAGTGTGTGGTTTTCAAAACTTATATATGTGCCTTGGACAAGTCATATCCTTTATGCCCAATTAAGGACTTTAGGTGGCTTATATAAGTACTAACTTGGGGGATTATTGCATCATATTTTTATTTGTCGCTCATACACGCAGTTTTGTATGAGGGCCATTCACTTGAATGGTTGTGTATGGTTCAGATTTGCCTCTACGCCAAGGTAAGTGTGAGTTGTGAGAGCATGATCGGACGCAATGCCGATCTAGGGGAGTGCTTATTGGTCTTTGGATTATATACATGTTCACACATGTTTATAAGAAGGTACCCCATGTGAGGGTGTCGTCTTCTGATGACTTATTGGGTAGTATGCACTTGGGAATAGGTGCAAGTAATCGGAGATTTCACCTTGTTCGGAAGGTGTCTGGATTTTTTACGTCGCTTGCATTCATGGGGATTTGGGCTGAAATGAATCTTACGGGTACACTAACTACGTAAAACGTGTAGCCCGACTAGTTACCGATATATGAGAGCACGTTTTGTATGCCACCGCCTAGACGTATTAGATAATAATTTTAGGCGGTGAGGGACGTATGGAACGTGCATGCATCCTGATTCACATATATGCTCATGTCATTCATTACATTCTCCTCTTCCCTTATAATTAAATTGTCTCGATGCTGTATCTCCATGCTTTAATTATTAAAATTGTTGCTCATTAAAAATAAAACTCTTTTTCAGATGGCTCGGACCAAGCAGACCGCTCGCAAGAGTTCGCGTCCACCCCGCCACCGCAAGCTCGCTTCCCGTGGAAGCGCTCCTCTTGTGGTGCGTCGAGTGCCATCCCACCAGCTCAGGGAGGCTGGCACTTTTCTGGGGAAGAGTGGCTTGCCCACTCTCCTCTGGAGGCTTCTGCACGGTGCTGGTTACCCTCTGGGCATAGAGCCACAGTACTACTGGGACGCTGGTGACCGGAAGAGCTATGGCTTTGTTTCTGTGGTGGTTGTGGTGCCATCCTTGGGCCATAGTGAGACTTGGACTGGATAGACGGCCAAGGGTGAGGGTATCACCGTTTTCAATGGTGCTCGGGATGCTTGCCTTCGATACTTGAGAAGATGGTGACGGAGCGCCTAATGAGGTTCGGAGGCTCATTCCTAGTGTTTTTCCTTTGGCTAGCCCCCGCATTGACACGTGGAGGCGGGCTCCGGGGAATGGCACTAGTGGGCTGGACCTCGGGAGGCGGGCGTGCCCGGTGCTCTTGCGCAGAGTGTTGTGTTCGCCTTGATGAAGGCGTATGCAGCACAGGAAGAGCTTGCTCTCTTTAGGCACGACAAGCTGGAGCGTGTCGAGAGAGAGAAGGAGGAGGTACAGGAGATGTACGAGAAGAAGCTCGAGGAGCTCGGAGAGGAGATGGCACGATGAGGCGGAGAGACCGGGCGATCGAGAGAGAAGTTGGCCTTGCGGCGCGGGTCCGGGAGCTTCGGGCTAGAGTTGGCAGGCGTGACGCCACTATCAAGAAGCTTGGAGACACTTTGGCCCGTATAGTTGGAGAGCGGGATGCAGCCCGGACTGAGGCACGTGGTTTGAGGGCTGCTCAGCGCACTCTCCGGGAGGACTTGCACGAGAAGGAGGTCTACATCGACGCCCTGCGTGAGGAGCTCTACGCGAGACAGCACGGAGAGTGGGTTGAGTCCCCGCTCGGTGACGCAGCTAGTCAGGAGTGCGGTAGCCTCATGCGCCTAGACTAGTGTGTTGGTTAGCTTTAGCTGGACTGTTGTCCTTCGTGGTCCGTTGCGACTCTTTTGTTTATGTGTGTGTCTGTAGTTGGTACGCTAGTAAGAGTTGGATGTGACCTTGGATCACGTTGTTGTAATGCTATGTCGCCGCTATGCCTAAAAAGTCCAGTGTTCGTGTGTGCTGGCAACCATGGATATTGTAAGACTCTATGTGATGTTTCGACATAATATTATTAGTGCAGGCGTGATGTGGAAAAATGAATTATTGTGCCATGTGTGGTTAATTGTATGAATTAATTTTCCTTCAATTAATTTCGCAAGGCATGATCTATTTATTCGTTTACCCTCGAGATTCGGCTCCTAATAGTGGATCAATATTATGGTTGAAACATGCGGATGGCGCCGATCACCCGCAATGGTCGTGGTAGTGGTCGTGATGAGGAAGAAGGGCATGGTGGTCGTGATGGGAAGAAGCACATGGTGCACCACCCCCTCCTCCCCTCACCGCCGAGCGCTTGTTTGCACGGTTTCGGAAGTCGGCGCAACATAGAGCAACTTCGCGTGCCAACTTTGAAGCAAACAACAAACACCGTGAGGATCATCGGCCTAATCGGTTCGGTGAATTCAAGGATTTCATGGACACCAAGCCTCCGGTGTTCGGGATGCCCCGATCCATTCATGGCGATGCTTGGATCAACACTATGGAAGAAAGGTTTTCTTTGCTGAGGTTATCTGAGGAACTGAAGGCTACCTATGCTGCACACATGTTTGAAGGTGACGCTAGGTTGTGGTGGAATACCCATCGCCACACCTTTCCTGAGGGTCAGCCTATCACTTGGGATCAGCTTGTTCGTGACTTCCGTGCAACTTATGTTCCACCCAGTCTTATGGCAATGAAGAAGACAGAGTTCCATAACTTGACCATGGGGAATCGTTCTGTGAAGGATTATCATCATGCATTCCAGAACCTATCCCGTTATGCACCTGAGTTTGTGAGTACTGAAGCCAATAAGATTGCTGCTTTCAAGAAGGGTCTCGACAAAGGCGATGAAGACCATGGGTACCTCTACCCGTGTGACTTTCAATGACTTCTACAATGACTGTCTCACTCGGGAGAATCGAACAACACATCTTTTGCCAAGAACCGTAAGAGGGCTAATGAAGGTGGTTCCTCCCGGCGAGGGCTCCACTCGCATATCGTCCTCCATTTCGCAACCATGGTTCGGGGTCTAAGTTTAGGCCTCCCCGAGAAGAAGAATGTTCCCGCTCGGGAATCGCCAGAAGTTCTCTAGGCCATTCGGGATGCCTATGCCTCGGGAAAACCGGTCGGGCCAATGCTACGGGTGCCAAGCCGGCAGTGATGGGTCCTTGCTTCAAGCGTAAGCCTGGACACCTCTACAAGCAATGTCCTCATCCAAAGAAGCAAATGTCCGCTCGTGTGCATCACACGTCTTTGGAGGAGATTCTTTACGGAGAACCCGTGACAGTGGTATGTTCCTGAACCAGATTCTGGCCGTTTTTTGTTTGATACTTTGGATCATCGCATTCCTTTATGAGTCAAGCATTTGCACAAAAGCATAGTCAAGCCATAAAGGAGTTGAATTTAGAGTTTCGGGTGAGTGCGGCTGGGGCGACATCACCACGAGACAAATGGTGCTTGATGCAGCCTTGGAGTTAGATCGGTGGAGGTTCGGATGAACTTGATCGTTGCGGACTAGGTGTGGATGTTATCATAGGAATGAGTTGGATGCATCATTGGGGTGTAGTTTTGGATACTACCAATCGAATGGTGTCTATACGGAATCCTATGGGGAGGGCACTTTCCGGTACCCTTACCTCGGAAGATTCCGTTAGAAACTGTGGTATATGCTACTAAAGTGACCCCTCTCTACATGAGATTCGGTAGTATGCGAGTTTCCGGATGTCTTTCCCGATGAGCTTCCGGGTCTCCCACGATCGGGAGATTGAATTCCGCATTGAGTTGTTGCTGGAATGCCCCAATTTCTAAGAGACCTTACCGTATGTCCTCGATGAGTTGAAAGAACTCAAGAAGCGGTTAAGAGTTAGCGAGATAAGGGTCTCATTCGTCCTAGTGCATCGGAATGGGGTAGTCCCGCCATGTTCGTGAAGAAGAAGGATCAATCTTTGCGAATGGTCGTGGATTACCGCCTACTTAATTCAATCCACGATCAAGAACAAGTATCCTCTACCACGTATTGATATCTGTTTGATCGGTTGTCAAAGGCTAAGGTGTTCTCGAAGATTGATCGAGATCGAGGTTACCATCGATTAAGATCAGACCGAGAAGATGTTCCTAAGACCGCTTTCTCTACAAGATATGGGTTGTATGAGTACTTGGTTATGTCCTTTGGATTAACCAATGCTCCCGCATACTTTATGTATCTTATGAATTCGGTCTTCATGCTGAGCTTGATAAGTTTGTGGTGGTATTTATTGATGATACCCCGATATATTCTGGAGAATAAGGAAGACCATGCTTTGTGCATCTAAGGATTGTCTTGGAGAGATTGAGGAAGCATAAGTTGTATGCTAAGTTTAGCAAATGTGAGTTACGGCTTCGGAAGGTTCAATTTCTTGGACATGTCCTCTCGATGAAGGAATAACTGTGGATCCTAGCAACATAGAGAAGGTAGTGAATTGGAAGACACCCAAGTCAGTTCATGAAGTACGAGGTTTCCTTGGTTTAGCGAGGGTATTATCGCCGATTCATTCCCAACTTTTCAAAGATTGCCAAGCCAATGACAAAATTGTTGCGAAAGAGCACAAGTTCATTTGGACGAAGAGTGCTGAAATTGACTTTTCCGCACTCTGCGGGAAATGTTGACCACTGCTCCTGTTCTAGCACAACCGGATATTGAGAAGCCGTTTGATGTATATTGTGACGCATCCAAGATATGTTTGGGATGTGTGCTCATGCAAGAAGGAAGAGTCATAGCTTACGCCTCTCGGCAGTTGAAGAAACATGAAGTAAATTACCCTACTCATGATCTAGAGCTTGCTGCTGTAGTGCATGCATTGAAAATCTGGAGACATTACCTCCTTGGTAACCCTTGCAATGTGTTTACGGATCATAAGAGCCTCGAAATACATCTTTACTCAAGAAGACTTGAACATGAGGCAACGTAGATGGTTGGAATTGATCAAGGATTATAATTTACAATGCAATTACCACCCTGGTAAGGCCAATGTAGTGGCCGATGCTTTGAGTCGGAAATCTCGGTGATGCTCTTAGTCGAGTTGGTAGAAGGACATAATCTTATGCATTCGGTGATCTTGAACAATATTCGCATCGGTTGTGAGAACTGGAGGGTAAGGTTAAGGAAGGTCAAAAGTCGGACAATGCAATCTCGAGATCAAGAAAAGAATCAAAAGCATGCCATCTCGGTTCTTCAAGGAAGATGATCAAGGAGTCTTGTGGTACGATAAACGTCTAGTTGTACCACGGGACAAGGAACTTAGAAAGCGAGATCATGGATGAAGCCCACTTGTCCAAATTATCTATGCACCACAGTAGCGGTAAGATGTTTCATGACCTAAAACGTCGGTATTGGTGGTCTCACATGAAAAGAGATGTGGCGAGTATGTAGCGAGAATGTGATACCCGTTTGTCGGGTGAAGGCCGTTCACTTGAAGACGGGTGGTTTACTTCACCATTGCCAATTCCAGTTGGAAGTGGGAATGTATCGGTATGGATTTCATTCTTGGATTACCCACTACACCAAAGGGTCATGATTCTATTTGGGTCATAGTGGATCGTCTAACCAAGTCTCACACTTCATACTGTCCATACAACATATCGTCCACCTCAGTATGCCGATATCTACGTCCAACAAATTGTCAGATTGCATGGTGTACCTAAAGAGATAGTGTCTGATAGAGGACCGCAGTTTATGGCTCACTTTTGGGAACAGTTGCAGAAGGGTTTGAATACTCAAGTATTGCATAGTACTGCTTATCATCCTCAGACTTCAGGCCAGACAGAAAGAGTGAATCAGATTTTGGAAGATTTATTACGTGCTTGTGTTTTGTCTTGGAAGGGCTCATGGGAGAAGTGGTTGCCGTTAGCAGAGTTCTCTTATAATAACAGCTATCAAGAGAGTATTAAGATGTCGCCTTTTGAGGCTTTGTATGGTAGGAGTTGTAGAACACCTGCCAGTTGGGTTGAGACGGGAGATAGACGATACTATGGTATTGACTTCATTAAAGAAGTGAAGAAGCGAGGTCAAGCTTATCCGACAAAGATATTGCGGCCGCAAATCCGATAGAAAAGTTATGCGACAAGAAAAGACGGATCGTAACATTTCAAGTTGGAGACCATGTGTATACGAAGGTGTCCCCTATGAAAAGAGTGCAACGTTTTGGTGTGAAACGGAAATTAGCACCTCGGTATGTAGGACCTTTCAAAATCATAGAACAGAAAGGACCTGTGGCCTTCAAGCTAGAATTACCTGAAGATATGAGTGCTGTTTTCCCTGTATTCCATGTATCTCAACTCAAGAGGTGTGTGCGACTCCCTAAGGAAAAGATCAAAATGTCAGATATCAAACTGCAGCCAGACTTGACCTATGAGGAGAAGCCAGTAAAATTGTTGGATGTCAAGGAAAGAGTGACACGGAACAGAACAGTCAAAACATACAAGGTGTGTTGGAGTCATCATGATGACCTGGATGCTACCTGGGAGACTGAGGACTATCTTAAAGACGCATACCCGAATTTCCATAAGCAATGGTTAGTTCGCTCAAATCTCGGGGCGAGATTTCTTTAAGGGTAGGCTGTAACAACTCCAGTTTTAGGGTTAGACAAATTTTGCATCATGAGCATGATCATCACATAAGCATCATTTATGGCATTTTTGTGGCAATATTTGAGTGCTTATTTTAAAAAATGCAAATAGGGGTTTTCAAAGGTTTTCTAGAAGTCAAACTTGTGATGCTTTTCTCAAAATGGAGCTTTAACAAAGTTTGTAGAGAAGAATTTTTGGAGAAACTTTTGTTTTGACCCCAATTTATGAAAATGACTTTAGGTGCTTCAAAAATGGCAAAAACAGTTTCAAAAATGAATTTTAAAGGTATTTTATGTGACCCAAAATTTTATTTTCAAATCTAGGCCGATTTTGCAAAAACTTTCTACATGAAAGTTATTCCTCATTTGATTTTGAGAAACTTTCATTTTTGGACCATTTTCAAATTCGCAATATTTTTCGAACTAGGGCCAGTCAAAATTTTCAGTTCAATTTGACCAGGGTGGGACCCACCCGGGCCCCACTGTCATCATCTTTTTCCTCCCCCTCCGCTTCGCGTCGCCGCGACGGCCGACGGCCATAGCCGCCGCCTCCTCCCGCCTCGGCTGCGCCCCCGCTCGGGCCCCCGTCTGTCGCCCGCGATAGACCTTGTCCCCCTCCTCCATCGGCGCCATTGCCCGCCACCGCCAAGCTAACCGCTTGCCGCTCGGCCGCCGCCGTCCCCGACGCCCCGATCCGGCACGCCGCGCCCACCAAACGCCACCGCCACGAGCTCCCCGACAAAGCAACGGCCATGCGCGACCGCACTCGAGCACGCACGCCGCGGCACTCCCGCCCGCTGCCCCCGCTTCCCCGTTCGCCGCTGCCGCCCGAGGCCCGAGCGCGCCGTGCCGCGCCATGGCCGTCCGCGGACCGCCCCGCTCCGTCCGCCCGTGACTCCCGGTCCGAATGGACAGCCCGCGCCCTTAAAAGCTCCTCCTCCTCCTCGCACACTCGCCCGTCCCGTTTCCCCCTCTCCCTCTCGCCGCAGCCAAGCACCGCAGAGCCGCCATGGACGCCGCCGTGCCCCGCACCGGCTAGCCACCACCTCCGCTCCCTCATTTTCCTCGCATCACCCCACTTCACCTCCGACCACCGTCAATCGAAAGAAAACGAGCTGAGGTAGAGCCAATCGGCCTTCTCTTTTTCCGCCGTCGGAAGCCTAGCGCCGGCGAGTTCTTCGGCGCCGTCGCGCGCGCGTGTCCTTCTTCATCTTCACCCCTAGATCGCGCTCTAGCTCCGCCGTGGCCAGCGAAGCCCGTAGGCATGACGAAGAGCCGCGCGGTGCCTGTTCCGGCGTCCCGCCGACGAGGCCGCCCGCCGCTCGCCGCCGCCGCTCCGCCCCGTGCGTTAGTGCGCCATAGGCCTCATCTTCGCCATGCCGGTGTCCGCGCCGTCGCCACGAGCACGCTGTACCACCAGCGTCGCCGGACTCGTCGCCGTCGGCGAGCTATCGCCGGCCGACGGCGAGGTCCCGCGTCCGGGTGGCCGACGAGTGGGCCCGCCGGGCCGTAGGTCCCCGTCGCGCCAACGGGCGTGCGCTCTGTGCGCGCCGCGGGGTACGCGCGTAGCGGCCAGCGGCCCGCGCGTCAGCCGCAGCGGGGGGAAATCTCTGGGTGCGCGTAGCATTTAGGTTCTTTTTCCGGTTTTGAAAATGTTTTAAAGAAAATGTGTTTAAATCCTCCAAAAATCATATCTCCCTCATTTTAAGTCCTTTTTGGGTGATTCAAATTTCTATATTTTTCTTATGATGAGCTTTATGCATGTAGAGTATTGGTTTATTTTTATGAAATACTTTTCTGTACAGTATTATTTAATGTCCTTAATTGCTTATATCTTGTTAAATGCATAAGTAAATGTAGGTTTATCAGAAAAATGTGGTTCTTGTTTTGTTGCTCTAGTTAGGAGAAGCTTTATCTATGAAAAATATTATTTATATATGTCATGTGTAGAAAATGCCCTATTTATTTATTGTTCTTGCTTTGCTTAGAGTTAGGAAATTCATAATTAATTATTTATGCAAGGAAAATGCTTGATAATTTTTATAGGGTGTTTTTATGCCTATAAGTATCTGTTAATCACTTGAGATCTGTTGTTTGACATTTTTCATAATGCAAAGTATTTTTAGGTCTTGGTTTAATGTTGTCTTGTCTTTTTTGTATAGAATAAATGGTTCACTGTTTTGACCTGAAAAATTTATGGTAGGCTTGTTGTTACCTAGCTTAGCTACTGTAATTTTTGTAGATTTTTCTGAGCAGTCTAGCTATAGGTTGCTGTTATGCCCTGTTGTAATCATGATCGGTTAATCGTCGAAGTCTAGGTTAACTATTGTCCTTGCCATGTTTAATTAGGGTTATAAAAGGGGTAACATGTTAGGATGATGTTGACTACCTTGTAACTTCATGATTGGTTTATCATTATCATCATACGCTTTGATTTCGTATTGCATTTCCGATATTCATACGCACGAATGCATCATACAGGATTGCCGGAAGGAGTGACGCCAGTAGTTCCCGAGGAGCTGGAAGGAGAGGAGCAGCGGGGAGCAAGATCTTTGCGGGGAGCGGACAGACGAGGATCCGGACGCCCGGCTTGCCTGAGTGCCCTAACCATCACCCTAGCTCCTTTGAGAAAGGCAAGCCCGAGCATTACTCCTACAGTTTTCAAAACGTTTTACTTGAGTCATTTATTTATTATGATGCATTAAGTTAATAGGAGTTGACTGGAACCGTTCTTGCATTATGATTACCTTGATCCACCTGAATACCGTTACCCCATTAAGTTCAGGATCACGCTTATGCTTAGCACTGCTTAATTAGATCGGTAGAAGACGGGTGATTGACCCTCATCCGCGAGGTAGGTGGTTACTACCCTTTGGTTGATACTATGGAGGTTGGTTAGAGAACATAACCATGTGGCCATGTTAAATCATGACTAGTCGGAGTTTGTGGTGTGTTAGACCACGAAAACTCCGGCAATGTCACTTAATGGGACTATGGCTTTGTACGTCCTCGGATCATGTTGAACAATGCCTCACGATAGGTTTGGAAGGATGCGATCATCCGACCGCGAAGCCTTGAGGATGTTTGGGCCGAAATTTCAGCGGAGTTGAGTGTGTTGCCCACAGGCGCGGTATTAAAGCCGCCGGCGGTCGCGCCGGAGGTACTGGTAGCCGGCATGCCCCGGTGCAACCGTATTCGTTGAAATCCGTGTTTCCACCCGAATAGACCAAGGTGACCGTCACTGCGTTACGCCGGCGAGTGTGGTTTGTGTGAGGAATACCCGCCGACCGGGTTTTGCAATCGATTATAATCGCCATCGTTCTGGACGGTGAACACTTGACGAGCGCGGCACCTGCCGCAAATCATTGTGGAAATAGGATGGTTATGGTTCTATGTTGTTGACGCCGGTATGCTCAACTCCGAAGAATAGGATAGCATTGCTTGCTCATACCACGGGTTGGAGTAGTAAGCAAAAAGGTGCTAACCTAGTGATGTCGGATCAACTTAAAAGATGATAAGCTAGAGAGTCTTTTATAACTAAATGATTATTAATAAGCTCACCTTTTTATCGTAAGTTTAAATGAGTCAGCTACCCCACTTATAAATCCTGGCATACTCCTTGGTGTCACTTTATTTTCATTTATGACGGGTAAGTCTAGGCGAGTACCTTCTTGTACTCGGGTTTTATTCCCTTGTTGTTGCGAGATGGTGAGATATTCTATGGGTATTGCCCAACTTGCTTCTACCCGTATGGGGATGAGTAGATCGTGGGCACAATCAATCTATCTATCGTACCTCTATCTTTGTTGTCGGATGTGATGTTGGACCAGGCACTATGTTTCAACTAAGTGTGCGTTTGTGAACCAAAACTTTATTTGCTTCCGCAATTTGGATTTGAACTCGGTATTGTAATATTTATTTCGTACTCCGATGTAATCTACTATTTGTGAACCTATGTATCACTATGAACTGTTGTATGTTGAACTCAATTCGGTCTGGGCTGTATTGTTGAAAGTTTGAAATCCTTCGAGATTTCACGGACTACCGGGTTGATATAACCACAGTGTGCTAAGTAAGTTGCTTTGGCGACTCATAAGTACATTGTGTTTATATTAATTGGTCGGTTCTGTTACAGTTATGCCTTTAAAGTGCCTCTCAGGATACTTCCTTTGCAGTGCTATGACATTATACTGGGCATGGACTGGCTGGAGCAACATAGCCCAATGAATGTTGACTGGAAGAAAAAGACAATGTCATTTGATTACCAAGGGGAAACAGTATATCTGCAGGGAATTTTGCCACAAACTACCTCTTGTAAACAGATCAGTTGGCCTGAATTAGCTGCCCTGGAGCATCAAGATCAAATCTGGTGTATCTTAGAACTCAACAAGATTGATGTTAGCCAAAACATGTGTACTAAACCACCAGAAATCAAGCAACTTACAGATGAGTTTGCAAATATTTTCTTACCTCCATCTGGCTTACCTCCAAAGAGAGCTACAGTTCATTCCATACCTTTGATGGTGGGAGCTCAACCTTTCAGAATCAGGCCATACAGATATAACTCAGCACAAAAGGATGAGATTGAACAGCAAGTTCAACAACTGCTAGCTAATGGGTGGATTCAAGAGAGCCAAAGCCCTTATGCCTACTCTGTCTTTGCTAGTGAAAAAGAA